>JASDQU010735760.1:18016-28083 GCA_032191745.1 Picea mariana | reverse complement strand
AAGGTGTTACAACTAGGGTTTGATTAGCTCTTCATGGATTTGTAAGTATATTTTTCATGCAAAACTTCTTGATTGAATGGTTGTAGGTTAAATTACTTGCTTTTATGGTTACATTGTTATTATTTGCTTAATCATTGAAACCCTAGGGAGCAAACACACAAGTAGGTCGTTGCTTCATGTCCCCATGATAAAAACTTGTTTAGCCATTTGATTAAGGAGAATATAGCCTAGCCTTTGCTACACTTGTTCCCCTTTTTCTGAGTTAGATTTAAATTATAAGTTGAAGGAGGAAGACGTCCTAGGCCTAATTAAGTTTACACCTAGGGTTTTGACCTTAGGGTTTGAAAAGCCTTGGCTCTACAACACTTTTCAGCCCTAGACTTGTATTTTAAAGCTAGCTGTTTTGCCAAAGAGTTCTAAGGAAAGAGGGAGGAGCATGAGGCCTTGCTTTTGCAACACCAGAATGAGCCTCCTCCCCTTAGGGTTTTGACTTTGTGGCCCTGCCTTTGTAGCACTACAAAGCCTAACTCTCCCGTCCTTAGATTTAGATTCTCCCAAGCCATTAGCCTTACTCCTTGACTCCATTTACCCTAAGGCACTAGTCTAAGAATGCAACGTTGAGCTTTTTGTGTTAAAACAACCTTTACCAAACTCTTAAATTGAAACCCTAACTAACCCTAACGACTTTACTAACCCTAATTGAATGATGACGTCATGCCTATTTTGAACTCTAGAATAGTATAAAAGTTGTAGCTGGGTCATCCTTTGATTGACATTGAAGTGTTGAGCAATTTCATTGGCTTAATTAGCAAAACGTTCACCTCTTTGTCTAGAAAAACTAACCTAGAATAGGGCTGACGTCACCCTTAGCAAGCTTGACGCAACAACCTTTGCATATGAGCATATTTATGATATTTAAAGCGTTGTGATAATTAAAGGATTGATATTGAACATTGAATGCTATAATCATTTTGTATTTGTTGAAGAAGTGATATTATAAGCCATAGCTTTATTTGCAATCATTGACTTCGTCAATAATTACATTTATTATTGCTCATATATATTAAAGATAGTCATTAAATTGTGAAGTACTAACCACTGCTTGCACGTTTTAGTTTTATCATTGCCTTGTCTCGCAAACAGGTGCCCTTTTCAGTGGAATACCTTCTCTTTGACTATCTCTCGGCAGTAATCTGTGAAGGAAAAGCTTATTTTAACCTTTAGCCTTGAACCCTTGATCCTTTTCCTTCAATACCCCAGACTACTAGGGACGTCTCCCTTGGGATTAGCCACCCTGAATAGAAAGAGCCCCCATCGAGGTGACAGTGGGTGGGGAAGCTCCTGTTACGCCAGTTTGACTCTTGCCTTTCAAGCTACTTAACCTTTCCTACAAACTGTGCGATAACAATTGGCATTATCCAATTCATCCCTCATAAGTATTTCCTTTTAAAATCCTTAGATCAATCACAATGAAAATGAGAATTGCATCGTAATTTGTGTTGTAGATTGAAAATGAGAATTGCATCATAATTTGTGTTGTGGATTGATTCTTGATATATATCATTGTCTAGACATACTCTTTACGTGATTTTTTCAAAACGCTTGATAGATATATTTTATCTTCACTAGTTTTGTTGCCTTTGAAATTGACATTCTTGAACTAAATTATTGAGAAGTCACTAGGCAAATGAACCTACTTATTCACTACTAGGATAGATATTTTTTCATGGAAATCATATTTTATATTCAAGTAAAGTGAACAACACATTCATCTTGTGCACTTGGCCCATTAAGCATCTTTTATTTTTTTAACAAAAAGAGATTCCATGTTTTAGTAGCCTCACTAATATCAACACTATTTCAACAACGTTTTGGAAAGTAAGTGCTTAACATGCTAGTGTTTTCTAGTGGGTTTCTACAACTTTAACTTGCACACTAATAACAACTTCATTCATGTCAATTAAGATTCTCTTTTATTTATTGTTTCTTTGTTCATTCAATAAGTAAATAAGTAAAATATTTTCTTTTCGTTGTTTGAAGCCTCCATGTTTTCTAATGTTAGGCATTACTAAATTTATCCCTGTTATCGCACGGATTCTAGGTTGGGCAAAGCCCAATCCAATCTACAAAGGTGAGACAACTATGGGAATACCTACCCACTGTCACCTTAGATAGGTGTTGCCGTCCTTATACACACCTGGGGTAACGTGGAAGAAACCTTCAATCCACTTGGGGGCAAGTCTCGAGTCAAGGTGCTGTCACCTGATTCTCAACTCCTCCGTCTAGGCCAACTCCTAACGAAGCCAAAGGGGGTAGTCCCTATAAAAATAATCTAAGGCTTTGTAACTAAGAAAGTAAAAAGCACTTAAGTCTAGGAGTTTATTGCTTGAAATAAAACTTATCAATTAACATTTAGCATTCATCATCATCATCATAAAGTACTTTGCTCATGAACATGCATAAATCAAAGGATACAAGATCTGCAAGATTTAAGCATAAAAGTTAGAAAAGATGCATAAATGTAAATACTGCTCACATAAGATAAATAGATATACCAATTACCAGTGCCGTAAATGGAGTCGGGGGCAGTGTAGATCGAAAGTTTTATTAAGGTAAATTGATGTTCAGTTAGTGAAAATGTGTGGCCCCTTTGGAGGCTAGCTCTTTGCTTGGATCTTGCGGAGAGTTTACCGAAACCCAAATGGTCTCACCAATAAACTCACTAAAAGTGTTGGATGTCCAAAACGGGTGGGAAGCTAGGTCCTGAGAGGGCCCGCCTTACTTCGTAGGTCACTTTTAGGGGTTTTCCTCACATCAAGCTAACTACTTCAGAGATTTTCCTAATTAGATTACAAACAAGGTTCAATTACTTTGCAATGCTTTGAAAGATAGATTTAGTACCCTGCTTTATAGAGAAACACTTGCACAAATACTTGAAGAAAATAGAAAGATTTGCAACACTTAGATTTAGTACCCTGCTTTGTAGTTGAAAGATAAATCACAAGATGCTTTTTAGAAATTAAACAAGGTTGCAAGATTTATTGTTGAAAAAGAGACTTGAAGCAAATTGAACTAAGCATGCATGATAGATACTTTTCAGAAATTAAACAAGGTTGCAAGATTTATTGCTGAAAAAGAGACTTGAAGCAAATTGAATTAAGCATGCATGATAGATTTAAGATTTCTTTAATTAGCATGCATGAAACTATGACTGTTTATTGTGTATTCGATGTAGTTGACTTGTGTGTTTGATTAAGAGATTTTAAACATGCAACAAGAACGCCAAACCAAGAACACAAATCCCCCTAATGGGGATGGAGAAACTGGGCCCAAAAGGGCTCGCTTTTATTGCAAATATTGTCCTAATTAGACTACAAACAAGGTTCAATTACTTTGCAATGCTTTGAAAGATAGATTTTGTACCCTGCTTTATAGAGAAAAACTTGCACAAATACTGGAAAAAAATAGAAAGATTTGCAACGCTTAGATTTAGTACCCTGCTTTGTAGTTGAAAGATAAATCACAAGATACTTTTTAGAAATTAAACAAGGTTGCAAGATTTATTGTTGAAAGAGAGACTTGAAACAAACTGAACTAAGCATGCATGATAGATACTTTTTAGAAATTAAAGAAGGTTGCAAGATTTATTGCTGAAAAAGAGATTTGAAGCAAACTGAATTAAGCATGCATGATAGATTTAAGATTCCTTTAATTAGCATGCATGAAATTATGAGTGTTTATTGTGTGTTTGATGTACTTGACTTGTGTGTTTGATTAAGAGATTTTAAACATGCAACAAGAACGCCAAACCAAGAACACAAATCCCCCTAATGGGGATGGAGAAATTGGGCCCAAAAGGGCCCGCTTTTATTGCAACTATTACAACAGAGAACAAAGGTTCTCTTTAAGCTTTTAACTTTAGAAAATGAAAGAGATCCTTATAATTGGATCATTAAAAGGAAAGTACACGAAAGAAGGAGGAAAAAGGGAAACTTTAATGATGAACTTAAAACCCCCCAGGGTGCCCCGAAAGTCTTGATTTCGCCAAAATTTAGCAGAATCTTCCCTTGGACATGTTATTGCAGAAAGAAAACAACAAGCAAAGTAAGTTAGAAAGTGATGAAAAGAAGTTTAAAACTATAAATTTTTTTATCAAATTTTTCTGAAAATTTTCCAAGGAAAAACTTAAAATTTTGGGACTTTTTTGACACTTAGCAAAAACCTAACCTAGGCTCCTTTAGTTGCTTCTGTTTGCTGTTTTAAAACAACAAACATAGGGCAGCTAGATAGCTTGATCTTGAAATTAAAACAGAGCAATAGAATGGTCTAAGATCTAGGTGAAAATAGACCAAAAAATTGCTTAAAAATGCACTAGATCTACTTCTTTAAATTGACAAAATTATAACTAGATCTAGAAAGTAAATGCATGCAGCCTTTAGACATTAAAAATGAACTTTAAGACTGATCTAAGCAACATGCAACCCAAAAAAATAGAGAGGGGAAAGAAATTTATCAAATTTTGGAGTTTCCGCTTGAGCCTAGAACACTTGGGCTATGGGGTTCTTTTGATGGAGATTAGAGAGAGTTCGATATTTGAAACTCTTGGACAATGATGGTTGAAGCAACAACCTGTCAATCCTTCAAGCTTGAGTAACCTGCAACAATGTACTTCAATCCTGCAACAAACTTGTGAAAGGTGACAATGTGGACTGTGAACCTAGGCATTGTGCCTCCAAGGACACACTAAGTGAGCTGGACTTTGCTCACGTTTGCAAGTGTGTATTAAGACGACAACATCTTTGGTGCCGTTGCTGGGGATAAGTCATTTATCCTTGGTCAAAACAACTTAACTTAATTTTTTAAGAACTAAGTAATAAAAAACTTTAGTCCCTAAAAATTCATTGAACTTGTATTGGCTGATTTTGTGTGGTTCTTTTCCAAGTGGCGACTCCATTGAAAAAATCTGTCAAGTATACTACTAGGAGCACTTCACAAGGAGGGATTTATTCTTTTCCTGAACCTGAAAAGGTTTATTGGATGAGGCTAAATCGCCTTGCTCCTAGGAGGCTACTTGAAAGTCTTGGAGAAGAAGCACTCACTGATATCCAATACTTGTTCCAAAACAATAATCAACGAATTGTTAATAATCCCACTAATAATCCTAACTTAACCATGAGTATCTTTTTGAGACCTTTGAACTTTGCAGCAATCCAAGGTTCCCCTCATGCAGGTCCTGAAAAGGCCATTGACAAGTTGCCTACCTTTCAGGGGAACAATGCTATATGTGGAAAGATATTGTAGGGGTCATGATGAAGACGACGTACATATGACTTTGTTTGTATATTCCCTTGAAGGAGATGCTGTCGAATGGTTTACTGATTTTGCCGCAGCGAAGTTTAGCACCCTTGAGGAAATACTAAATGAGTTTAGGAAAAGATGGGGTGATCAAAAGGAACATAGATTTCAGCTTGCTGCTCTTACCACCAGTCAAAATAAAGAAAATGAAACGGTGGTAGAATTTAACACTAAGTTTAATAGCTTGGTGAAAGGCCTTCATAGGGACATTAAGCCCTCAAATACTGCAATTTTGATTTATTATATCGAGGCATTTGAAGGTGAAATGATGTATGCCTTAAGGGATAAGGATCCTCAGACTTTAGAAGCAGCACAAACTACAACTATAAGAATTGAACAGAATATGCTTGAGGTTAGGAAGTCTAACATTCTTGGTTTTACTAGAGGGTCTTCTTCCCAACTTTATGATGAGAAGAAGAAAAATGTTGAAACTCAGAAACCCTCTAATGATGGCATTAAGGAGCTCACTCAATTGATTAAACAAATGGAAATCAATCATGCTAATCAATTGAAGGAACATGTTAGTCAGATGAATGCCATGCATAATAGGTTGATAGCCATGGAAAGGGGACAAGCTACTAGGCCCCCACATAGGCCAAATGACAAGTGGCCTAAGAAGCCCCCTCCCCAAGATCAAAGACCACCAAATCCATTTGAATCCACTAACTGGGTTGACCACCAGGCTATTCATTATTGTAGACCTTGTGAGCAATTCCATGATGAGTCAACTTGCCAAGTCTTCCTTTACCTTTATGGTGAGGAGGGACCTTATAGATCATAAAATGAACAAGTTAATATGTTTGGTCATGAGCTTAATGTTCGCATGTATGATTGGATGGATTCTGATGAACTTAATCGGGGGGTAGATGACATGAATTGCATGGGTGATGTTGTGGTGGATAAAGTAACAAAAATGTTTGGTCCTAAGCCTACTCCACAACATATAGCTGAAATGGCTAAATTTAAAGGCATTACCTATCAAAGGAATGGGAACAAAGGTCAAGAGAAAAACCAAGCAAACATTCCCAAGGTAGCCCCAACCCCCCCTAAGTCAAACATGTATGCAAGTTCATAATTAAACATCGACTTAGGAGGATGGTTAAGTAATGTAAAGATGTTGGTGCCAGTGTCAGAAATAATGAAGATTCCTTCTCAGAGGGAGAAGTTGCTCAAGGCCATAGATTGTCCTTCTCAGAAGAGTGTTGACATTCCACCAACAAGAGCTTATCCGGATGCACCGGCTATTTTGTAAAATATGGATAGGAAAAACGAAAAGAATAGACCCTTCTTCCTATCCTTGCTTGTGAATGATTTTATCCTTCATAATTGTATGCTAGATTCAGGAGCTACCTCAAATGTTATGACTAAGAAAGTAATGGAACAATTGAACTTAAGAATATCTAGACCTTATCATAACATTTGTGCTATGGATAGCAGGACAATCGAGGTGCATGGTTTGATTAAAGGTTTGTAAGTACACATAGCTGCAGTCCCAGATATCATGATTGAGATGGACATTGTTGTAATTGATGTGCCTGATACTTGGGGTATGTTGCTAAACAGAAAGACAGTTGCAGATTTAGGTGGTAGTTTACAAATGGATTTAACTTATGCCACCATTCCAACTCCAAATGGTTTAGAGTTTAGATTGAATAGAGAGTTGGAAATAAAGTATCATGTGGAAGATCCTAGGAAAAAGGAAAATGAGATTGTTTTTCGGGAAGTAGAAATGGGATGTTATGAGATAGAGTATACTTCGCCATTTACCAAGATGGAACTTAACAACAAACCCCCAAGCATTTGCAATGTTTGGGACCCCATAGGTTCTTTTGATGGGCTTTTTCTTGAGGAAAATTTGGATAAGACAGATAACAGTTTGCCTCCTTCAGAATCAAAGTCAGAGTTGGATTTATTAGTTGAAGATGTGTCATCTGCCCAACCTGCATCAATGGAATCAGTTAAATGTCAGAAACAGTCAGATGGGATCCTTGGGCCACATCCTCCTTACTTAGCAGAAATTGGGAAAGTAAAAGATAGAATAAGTAATGAGAATCCGATGCAAATTACTAAGGATGATAAGGTTAACATGGATAAAGTAAAGTATATCATCCCTAGTAAAAGGTATGCCAAGCCTTTTGAGAGAAAAATAAGTTCATAAATTTTGCACTTGGCACCTATGGAAAACCATCAGAATTTTTTTAAGGGGAACTGCCCCAAGTGGCCTAAGGTTAGAAACCAGGATTCACATGAAAGAATAAACAGTCAGCATTGTTATCCCTGATATTAGGGATAGCCAGGAGATCATGTCTCGAGGCCCACAGGTCCTAGACATGGAGTATCGAGAGCAGGATTGACTTGAGCATGGCCTTGGAGGGTCCATCCTTCTCTTCTTTCATCATATTTGTCTTGTCAGCAGCAACAACATCCATCATCATCGGCTTGGTCTTGTATCGGAGAAGGCTCTTGCTCCATGAGGTAATTGGTCCAGGTATCATGGTATGTGTCACTTTTGATCATTATAACCATTGAATGTATACATCTGATTCCTTTTATCTCTGACGATTGCTTGGATTTTACATTAGCCCACTTGACCATACTTGGGGAGATTGACTGGGTGCCCTAGCAAGCTTGTACCCATAGGTTTTGGTTTGCCACTAGAGGATTTCTGAAAAGCCATCGTCCGCTCCCGTCATACTATCACCTTTTCATATTATCTCCCGCTCATCTATCCCATTCCCCTTGTTCGGGCATTAGGATGACCTGTTTGTGGGGTTGCACCTTATGTCGTGGGAAGAAGGGGCTAAAGGCCCAAAAGGTAAAAGCAGCTGGTAAAAGGATAAAAGCCTAAAAATAAAACCTTGAGATGCTTCGCCCAGGGATCCCCGAGAAGGCAATAAAAGGCTTCTCAGCAAGAAACAAGAGGGACCCAAGAAAAATAAACAAACAAGACCTAATTAAGAGGATAGGGGGTCTCATCACGAGCCAACCTATTATGTTCATGGGTACTTAGCAGCATGACATTGCCATCATCTGGTTATCACGCCAGGGCAGTGATCTTTGGTTGCATGGCCAAGGGAAAGGGGGTCTCATCACGAGCCAGCCTTATCATCTCTGTGAAAGTACTTGTGGGTAACACTGTCAGCTCTGGTCACCACGCCAAGGCAGTGTCCTCCGATTAGTCCTTGGATAAAAATAATAAAAAGAACAAAAAACAAATAAAGAAAGAATAAAAGGCAAAAAGGGGCTTGGAAAAAACTGCATCCATGACAGGTACAACTCGCCTTCTACAAGGCACCCATAGATAAAACCATGCATCCCTGGCTCTCACTCTACCCTATGCCTGGACATCCCTTTGCCACACCACATCATTTACATGGCTTAGATGAAAACCTTTGGGAAACTCTCCTTTTCTTATGGACACTAGCCCAATAGGTTGTCTTGCTCATTTTCCTCAGATTTGTATTGTAGGATTTTGTAAACGTCTTTGAGCTATTGAATGATATATTAGGGTTCTCATGCATATGTTTAATAATACTAATGATGAAATGTGATTGACATTGCTATGATCCCTGTGACTAATGAGCCCATGGAGGGCGAAGTTTTCAATGTGCAGGACAATGCTCGACGGACAGGTACCACTTGGATCGGTACACATGGGGAGATGATTAGTTCAGACCTCCATGGGGTTGAAGAGCCCATTAGATGGTTGCTGAGACCTGTCAGAGGGGCAGAGATGAGATAGTGTTTGATCGAGGTTTTGCACCAGAGAAGAAGAGGACGTTCCATCCGGGACAATTTGGATGACCTCGGCCTAGGGGGGTTGACCCACTTCAGGTGGAACGTTTCCCTTGGATGGCTCAGGACGTCACATAGGAGCCATTGACGTCACCTTGAGCGTGTGACAGTTGGATAGGGCAATTGGCATGTGTGGCATGATTTGGAGGCCTAAAGAGGGCCAATGTTTTGTCGTTTGATGCTGCATTTTGCCCTAAAGGGGCTTGTTATCCCCGATATCTAGGGATAACTAGGAGATCATGTCTCGAGGCCCACATGATTCCAGACATGGAGTACGAGAGCAGATCGACTTCAGCATGGCCCTTGAGGGCCCATCTTTCTTCTTCTCAGCCATACTTGTCCTGCCAGCAGTAGCAGCCTCCATCACTACCGGCCTGGGCTTGCATCAGAGAGGACTCTTGCTCCATGAGGTAATTGGTCCGAGGTATCATGGTATGTGTCATATTTGATTGTTATAACCTTCTTATGTATGCATTAGGTTCCTTTCATTTCAAATGACTGCTTGGATCTTACACTAATCCACTTGACCATTGTTGGGGTGATTGATGGGGTAGCTTAGCGAGCTGGTATTCATGGGTTTTGGTTAGCCACCAAGGGGGATTTGCAGAGCCATCGTCCGCTCCCTCCATCTTATCACTTTTTCATCTTATACCCTGCTCATCCATCCCGTTCCCCTAGTCTGGCCATTAGGATGACCTTCCAGGGTACATTTTGTCTTGTGGGAAGAAGGGGCTAAAGGCCAAGGGGGTAAAAGCAGCTGGTAAAAGATAAAAGCCATAGGAAATGAAAACCTAGAGATGCTTCGCCCAGGGGATCCCCGAGAAGGCAATAAAAAGCCTCTCGATAAGAAACTAAGGGACCCTAAGAAAATGATAAATAAATAAATGCAAGACCTAACCAAGAGGATGGGAGGTCTC
>JASDQU010735759.1:263662-283067 GCA_032191745.1 Picea mariana | reverse complement strand
TTATCTTTAATTTTTTTAACTAATTATTAATAATTTATTAAATTATAATAATTATTTACTTAATTGTTAATAATTAATTAATTATAACTAATTAATTGAAAATTATTAATTAATAATAAAATATTTCTTAATTATTAATTGATATAAATAATAAATAAAATATTAATTAATAATTAATTATAAAATATAAATTAATGAAAAATAAAATAAACCTAACAAAATAATAAACTAAATAATAATAATAAAGTAATATGTCACATATTACTGTGTTGTTTTAATTTTTTAATATTTCACATATTAATAAATTAATATGTCACATTATTACATTAAAGTAAAATATAAATTTTCATTAATATATAATATAATTTATTATTTATTTGTATAATATGCAATAACGTATAATTAATAACTTATTATTAATTAATATGTTAATTTATAATGTAACATATTAAATAACTAATACATTAATAATGCATTTTGTTAATTAATAAATATATTAATAGATTGTTAAAATAAGTAATCACTAATAAAGCTATTAGTAATGCATTAATAAAATATTATTAACTTATTAATACATAGTTTTAATACATTAATAAAGTAATAATATGTTAATAAATACATTATTAAACTATTAATACTTTAATAAATACATTATTAAAGTAGTAATGCATTATTAATACATTACTAAAGTATTAATATATTAATTGAAAATGGCTAGATTGACTATGGTTGACCATGACTATTGCTAACTTCCCTAGAACTTCAATATGCATGACCTTCATTATGGTTGACCTTAGTTGAGCATGGTTGACAATGGTTAGTCATGTTTGACAATTGTTTTTGAAGAAGATCATGGCTATCCATGATCATGACTGCTCATGACATTAATACATTAATGTATACTATAATGTATTAACTAATTAATACATTAATACATTATTAATTAATACACTGCTAAAGTAATAATAGATTAAAACATTAATAAAGTAGTAATACATTATTAAAGTGTTAATACATTAATAATGCATTATTACATTAATGCAATGTCTAAATTAAAGTATTAATTTACATAAATGTATAATGACCTTCTCTAAATTAAATGAGGTCATAGCCTTGTCGTCATGAGGCTATGTTTGGCACATTGCGATGACAAGATATTTGCGTGACATTGCGATGACATGATATCTGCATCATATTGTGATGACAAGATATTTGCTTCACATTGTGATGAGGGGGATATACACAATAATGTATAACAACATTATTAATAATGTTACATTATTGCTTCACATTGTGATTACAAGGCTATGTTCGTCACATTGTTATCTATCTTCACATTGTTACATTATTGCTTCACATTGTGATTATAAGGCTATGTTCATCACATTGTTGTACTTATAAGAAGGGGGATATAAGTACATTATTGCTTCACATTGTGATTACAAGGCTATGTTCATCACATTGTGACGATAAGAGATTTGCATCGCATTGTGAGAACATGATGTTTTTATCACATTGGGACGACGATGCTATGTTCATCACATTACAGGATATATTCATCATAGTACGATGATAAGGCTATGTTATTCACTATGCCATGATAGGGCTATGTTCTTCATAGTGTGATAATAAGGATTTATTTTCCATGGTGCAATGAGAAGGCAATGTTCATCACATTGCAATGACGAGGCTAAGTTCGTCACATTGAAAAGACAAGGTTATGTTCAACACATCGTGACAACAAGGCTATGTTCATCACATTGTGATGACAGGATATTTGTATCACATTACATAGATAGGCTAATTGCGTCACATTGTGATGACGAGGCTATGCTCATGACATTGCAACGATAAGGCTATATTCATCATAGTGTTATGATAAGGCAGGTTGATCACATTGTGATGGTGGGGCTATGTTCGTCACATTGGAATGAGAAGGCTATGTTCGACACAGTGGGACGTTACTATGTTTTTTAGATTGAGAAGCTAATATGTTTATGACATTGCAACATTACTATGTTAGTAAGTGGGCATATGTTATACTCGTCGCATTGCGATAAGAAGTCTATGGTCATCGCATTACGACAATATGATATTTGTGTGACATTGCGATGACATGATATTTTCATCATATTGCGGTGACATGATATTTGCATCACATTTTGACGACATGATATTTGCATCACATTGTGATGAGGAGGCCATGTTCGTCACAATGTGATGACAAGGTTATAGTCGTCGCATTGCTATCACATGATATTTGCGTCACATTGAGATGACATGATATTTGCATCGCATTATGAAGAGGAGGCCATGTTCATCACAATGTGACAACAAGGATATGGTTGTCACATTGTGACGAAAATGCTATGGTTGTCGCATTGCGATGCATAATTAAATGTATGAATATTAACAAATTATGTTCGTCCCATTGCAACATTTGAAAATGTTTATCAGATTGTGACTTCCGTATATGTTCATCACATTGCAACATCCACATATGTTCATCACATATCGACGTTGCTATGTTTGGTTGATTGCAATATTACTGTGTTTGAGAGATTATGACATTTGGAAATATTTGTCACATTGCGACGTCGGGATATGTGCGTCACATAAGAACTTGAGGAAATGACCATCACATGGCGACGATAGGGCGATGTGTGACACATTGCGAAGTCTATTTATTTTCATCACATTTTTACATTACTATCAACATTTCGACGACATGCATATGTTCATCACATTGTTGTGTTACTATGTTCATCACATTGCAATGTTATATGTTTGTCCCTTATTGTGACGTTACTATGTTTGGAAGATTGCAATGTTACTTTGTTTGACAGATTATGACGTTTGGAAAGTGTTGTCACGTTGTGACGTTGGGATATGTGTGTCACATTGTAACGTGACAAAATGTTCATCACATTACAATGACAGGGTGGTGTGACACATTGCAAAGTCTATTTATGTTCATCACATTTCTGTGTTACTATCCACATTGTGACTACATACCTATGTCCATCACATTCGGATGTCAATTTATGTTCATCACATTGCGACCTTACTATGTTCAATAGATTGCAATGTTACTATATTCATCATATACACATGTTACTTTGTTCGTCACTGTAATAAAGCATATAAGCATATATAAAATTAGAGTATGCATTTATTTATTTTTATTTTTCTTGTTGCAAGTTCATGTTCCCGTACAACTAGCATGTTCAGTGTCACAAAGGTGACAAATTCTTTCTTGCCATGATGTTGTCCTTGTATATGGAAACAATTGTAGAATTAAATAAAATTTATTTCTCATTTATTCAATCATAATTCAGAAAATACAAAATATTCTACACATAATAAGAATTATAATTTATCACTACCAATAGTGCAAAAATTATATGATTATCACCACGTTCATTTAGGTTAAACTTTATTAAGCTAAATGATTGGTCCAATATATGGAAATAATAATTGTAGAAGTAAATAAAATTCGTTTCCCATTTATTGAATCATAGTTCAGAAAATACAAAAAAATTGTTCACATAATAAGAGTTGTAATTTATAGCTACAAGTATTGGATTTTTTTATATATATATTTTTTAGACAATTGCAATAATACATTAAACGAAGTGGTTGATAGGGTTGTGATTGGGGTTTATATACAAAGTGAAACGTTAGCCACATTCATTTCAACAATTTTTATTCGCCATAATTCTAAGGCTCTCTATAGGCATTGGCCAATAGTTGCTTGTTCTTAGGATCTCATTGGTCAATAGTTACTTGTTCTAAGGATCTCACAGTGAATTTGGGAAAATTCTTTTCTATTTTTATATCTATGATACAATTTCGGTAAATTCTTCTCGATTTTTATATCTATGATACATTTATTTTATGTATTTATATTTTTATATTTATGATACATGTATTTTTTTAATGCTTAGGCAGTTTGTTTTATTAATATGCTATCCTGTTCCAAAGTTGCAGATGCTGTTCCAAAGTAAAAATATTTTTATTATCATTACGTATCCTATCCAAGGTACAAACAACCCTATCCATCCAATACGTCATTATTTTATTATCATTATCATTACTAATAAATAAAAAAACATACCCTGCCCCACTCTCAGCGCAATTAAAAACTAACAACGGGCCAATACTGTCATTTCTCGATGAATCACATAGTACTGAAAATTACTCAGAATGAGACATGTCGAATTTAGTTCTAAGATTCGGTGCGTAAATCATGAAACCAATCCCGGGTTTTCTTCTGACGTACTGTATGAATCCTCGGTTACTCTTCGTCTTTCATTTAGTTATACATTACGTTAATAACTAAAATTTCTTGTTTTAAATCTTTTCTTAGATCGAGTAGGAATTTTACTTAAAAATATATATATTCTAATTTCTGCGATTGAAGGATTTTAGTCCATTTGGTTGTAATCATTTAAAGAAAATAACCCAACAAACTTTATGTAATAAATATGAATTCAACCGAAAAAGAATAATCTGTCCAATTATTAACCAACTCCTTTCCTAATAAAACAACATGCAATTTGTCCTATTCGGGTGAAAACCCTAACGGACAATCGTGTGCTATAAAGATTCTACGTCAGATAG
This sequence comes from Picea mariana, assembly GCA_032191745.1. Taxonomy (NCBI): domain Eukaryota; kingdom Viridiplantae; phylum Streptophyta; class Pinopsida; order Pinales; family Pinaceae; genus Picea; species Picea mariana. Next base: position 278,444 of record JASDQU010735759.1, on the reverse strand, counting down.
GGTTTTGGCTCCAGGATACGTTGGTGTACGATACGTTGGTGTAGTTCGGTTAATATATGAATGAAAAATACCTAGCAATTTGTCCTATTCTGGTGAAAACTCTAACTCGTGTGATATAAAGATTCTATGTCAGATAGGGTTTTGGCTTCAGGATACATTGGTGTAGTTCTGTTAATATATGAATGAAAAAAACCTAGCAGATTAATTAAATTTTATTGTTCACACCATCGAATGCAATTAAATATGGTCGTTGAGCGTTCCAAGAAAAAGCTATCATGTTTGGCCAAAGACGGGTGAATACGTTATTCCGAAATGCATTAAAACCCAACAAAAGTCTTTACATACGCTTCGGATATTTTTAATCTAAGCGAATTACCTCAGTTTTCAAACGCAAAACAATGCTAAAGTTTTATCAAATGTATATACATCGAATCTACTCCTCTGACAAGCATTATAAAAATATCTAGCAGTCTGCTCCTCGGCATGTGAGATAGAAGATTGTCGGTGCCCTCATTTCGTTATCAAATTATATTTTGACCACCTCGGCATGTTGTCAGATAGAACATTGTCGGTTGCTATCATCTCGTTATCAAATTATATTTAAATCTTGCTGCCATCATCTCGTTATCAAAGAAAAAACCGCCTGCAAATGGATGGCAGTTGAGATTTTCTAGTTTTAAATCTGAAGAATATATAGGTGGATGATAGAGACTCTCCACTTAGTCGACCTTCAAAGTACCTAACCCTCTTCAATACTGCTTCTCTTTATCCTGTTATCAAAGTTGCAGATGCTGTTCCAAGCGTTGATGAGCGCGTGATAGTAATCTTCAGCGCACCGTCAAGCAAGGGCAAGGAGAAGGATGGTGATGAACGGTAAAACCTTAAAAAAATCAATGAACGGTAAAACCCCAAAGACAAAAGAACGCAACGCTGAACCTTAAATTACATATAAATGCAAGGTGCTTAAGCTGAAAAATGAATGAACGGAAAACCACGAATTGAAATTGAAATGCAACCGGAACTCCACGACTCTCAACCTACTAGCTCATAGTTAATTTAAATTGAAACGCATCTTTGTCCACGACTCTCCACCTACTAACTCATAGTTAATTTAAATTGAAACGCATCTTTGTCCACCTGGAAACGCAGGCCTCAGGCCAATCCACCGTTCGCATATGATATTTGAAATTGAAACGCAACCGACACTCCACGACTCTCCGCCTAGTAACGCATGAGTTTGTCCAAATATGATAACTGTTATCATTACGCCCACCGCAACTTAAACCTGTCCAAATATGATACCTGTTATCCACATCCAACTCTTGACATTCATAAAATCGTGTTCACTGTTAATCCGAGTTAAATAATGAATGTGGAAACGAAGCACTCTTTACTTATTATTCCTGCTTAATTAATTAAATGTGGTAATTAATGGCTAGGGCAGTAATTCCTTAATCATATTAAGTAAATGTGAAAAGGTAAATAAGGAAAATTTACGCTTTTATAAATAGAAGAAAGTTATGAAATTAAATTTCATTCATTGATTTGGAACTACGACTAAGAATATGCCAGCATATTTCATTGCTGGCTATAAGATTAAAATTTATGATTAAAAGGTTAATTAGTCCATCAATTCCCATAGAAACACCTATAGACATAATGAACAAATGAAAACCTATTTATACCAAAAAGAAAAAAAACATAGTCTTAAATAAAAAATTATTTATACAAAACAAAATAATAAGATCATTGGAAAATCTAATTCTAATTTTAATAATAAATAAATAAGAAAAAATATTATTAATAAAATATAGAGTTATGGCTATTGCGCAAAGAAGGGAAGGGAGGAGCATCAGGCAACAATAAAACAACTCTCCAAACCTTATCACATTTCAAAGATATTGGGTTGTGTAACTGTTTTATGAATTTTTTTTTTTTTTTGAGGTAAAATCATTATTTTTTATTGTTTAAAATTCATTTTTGATTGTAAAAATAGATTTAGCATGTTGAACTGGACACTTTGATTATACAGAAATAATAACTCAAATTTATCAATCTAACCATTTTTTACTGAATTTCAAGCAAATGTCACTAGAAAAAATAGTAAGAGAAAAATCATTTTATAGAACAAACATTTCATAAAACGTTTAGACTACCACAAAAAAAGATAGATATTTAAAAGAGAAACAATCATTTCATAAAACGTTTAGACTAAGACCAATTTTTATTTATTTAAAAGCACATTTAATTAGCAAAATCTAAAGAAGAGAATATTCAGATCTCCAAGCTTTCAGGGCGTCCACATTCAAAATTAATGTACTAAAAAGACATCACTGCAACGAAATAAACATAAATCCACGGAAAATCTAGATCTTTTACGTATGTCACGTTTGTAACGTGTATTGATTTAAACACATTAAAATTTTATGTGAAACCACAAAGTTTTAGCGTAAAAATGAAATACCCAAATATAAATAAACTAAAAGATATGATTTATAACCAACCAAATAAATAAAATCCCTGTTTTGGGCTGGAGTTCTTTAAGCTTTTCAATGATGGATCGACGAAAGGTATTCAATGGATATTACTTTAAGTAGGGGGCTTGCGAAGTTGTTCAAGCAATGCAACCAATCCAAATATAAATGCCTGATCATATCCCGGTCCCACTTCAACTTTATAAGCGCTTTTTATTTTGATGCTCTCCATATCATCCCGGAGGCGATTATTCAGATCCACCTGCAGAACGTTTGATATTTGTCATACACAAGGGTTTTCCTGACTAAGCAGAGAGAGGTGAGGGGATTACCTCTGCAGCAATGCGAGGGATGGCACCCGACATGTCGGAGATTGTAAAGATATCTTTTTCCAAACTGCCCTTCTCAATTTCGTAATCGCAACGCTTAGAATTAGTCAGAGAGACTTTAATGCTGTTCTTAGGACCCGAGTACTTCAAGGTAAATAAGGGTTCCAAGTCACCCTTTGGAAAGGCTTTCCATTGCTTTTGATGCATCATATCCTGATGCAACGACGACGCTATTATTAGATTTAAAATCATTATCAGCATTACAACGAAAAATAAATTTATGTATGTCTATAACCTTGGGTTCGACGGTGAGTATGAGATTCCCGTCGCTCTCTTTAAGAGCCAATTCCTCAAAAATGAATTTTTTGCAGCCTTCACTGTCCTCTATTACGATGCTGCCGACATTATAAGATACTGGCGGCATCTTCCTCACAGTGAATGTGCTACGTAAATTGGAGCAGAATTTAATGTTCACTACAGGCTGAAACTACAGGAAGAAACAATGTGAACTACAATTTCAAAGACTTAAGGAGTTAATGAATACAACTTTTTATAAATATCCAATATACAATATACAAACCTGATTTAAGATGCTAGTATATCTAAAGAGCAATGACCCTCCATGCATCACCACTTTAAATTTGTATTTTTTTCTAAAACGTGTATAAACATGCAATTTAAGATACACAGACCTAATTTAAGAAGCTAATATATCACAAGAGAGCAGTGACCTTGCATCACATATGTATATCTAGCATTAATACAGAACACAAAGCCCACGTTACTCAGCATTGACATGAATATAATTGTATGCAAATAAGGAATAGCGATCAAATGTATCGTTTGTTTTTCATCTTTTACATACATATACAAACAACTCTTCACTGTTCTCAAGGGAAAAGTGTTTCATGTGCCAATTCTTTATACCCTCAACTGCTCATACATATACAAATAATTATTCACTGCTCTCAAGGAAAAAGTGTTTCATGTGCCAACTCTTTATACCCTCAACATCTCACACAAGTAATGAAGTAATCTCTCCAGCCATTTTGATGAGGAGAGAAACACATTATCACGAACCTGTCACCTTACCCATTTGAATCTCGACTAAGAGAAGGTGTGGAAATATTGTTCATGAGACAATCCACGACGTGAGAAAAAAATGAACCAAACGAATTGTCCAACCAATTAAATCACACAATGCCAACGCACTGGAAAGAGGAGCAACGAAATAGAAATAGATTAAAGTTACTCTTGACAATTAAAGACCTCCACTCAGCAAAAGGCCCAATATCTGTGTGAACGCCCAGCCAACAGGCTGCCATGGGCATAGACGGGAGGCCTCTTTCGCATATCATCGCGGCCGCGCCCGTCAATAACAACATGAAAAGTAGTGCCGTGTTTGTGCCCTTGCCGGACTCGGAGGAAGAGGGGGATGGAATCTTGCTGTCAGGGAAAAAGCGGTTCAGAACAAGGTTCACGCACGAGCAGGAGTTGGAGGAACAGGGGTAAGAAAACTTAACGAGGGAAGAACCATTTCATAAAAAAGTTCACGCACGAGTGTTTCTATACAAAATGGTTGGTTTGAAAAGTTCACGCACGAGTGTTTCTATACAAAATGGTTGGTTTGAACGAACAATTTTGTACAAAAGCTCTCCGTAAAGTTATGCCTTACAATGACATGGGGAAGTAATTTGGAAATGTTCTCGTTTTTAAAAAATATTTAAAGAATATTGTTAAGGTGGTTGATTAGGTTTTTATTAAGAAATATGATGCTCGTTGTTTTTGTATGTATATAAAGCTCAGAGTGATTTGATTATACAAGGAGAGCAGGAAGAACCCAAACAGTTAGCCTGACGATCTTTGGGTGAATTTTTTTTGCCGCAAGAGTGTTTCTTGCTTCCGGTTTACATTTTCTTCCAACCTGAATGCTTTTCCCAGTAATGTCTATTTGTTTAATAAGCTTGCTAAATCGATCAAGCTAGAAAGAAGTAAAAAAGAAAGTGGTTAGGAAATCCAACCTGATAGTTCACCCCTACTTTCTCTTATTTATTAAGAGCCCTTCGATAAAAACGAGGTGGTTGCTCCTCTCACAGGCGTACTATTCTCCTCACATAAAACAGAGGAAGAGAAAATATATTACCAATCACCACGAATAAATAGCAACCCTTCGAAAAAAACGAGGTGGCTGCTCCTCTCACAGAAAACATATTACCAATCAGCACGAATAAAACAGAGTGTGAGTTAGCGGGGTTGTTTTGTAGAGGGAGAAAGGGAATATAGAAAAATAATAGATAAAACATAATATAGTTTTTTTATTATTTATTCCCACCTTTAGAATGGGATGAAAAATAATAGAAAAAATTTATAATATTTTTTATTAAAAAAAATAAAAATAACATATATTTTTATAAATATAATAATAATAATAATAAACTATTTTTTCATATATATATATATGAAAGTAAAAGTGGGAAATAATAGATATTTTCATAAATATAATAATAATAATTTACTTTTATAGCATATATTGAAATAAATTAAACTTATTTAATTTTAATTTTATTTACTTATCTTTATTAAAAATCTCCTAAAATAATAGAGTTTTTTAATCTGAGATCAATTTAATAATTTTTCTGGTTTTAATGTCTTTAATAACTGTTCGGGTTTTACTGTGAATAGAGTGCATTTAAGATTTATTACTGCATTTTTTTTATAGATATTTAGCTGGATGCATGGAGCGCTTCTGCTTTAGCTTCTTTATAGAACCGTCTGCTTCCCCTAAGAACGTGCATTCAATGTGCAGCTAGCAATCATTCCCAGGAGAGGATATGTGAGGCCGCGGCACAGTTGGGAGCACAATTTCAGGTTGTGGGTAGCCATGGACATGGCACTTTCGTCATGTTTTTAATCATACTTGTGTTTACCATATGTGTCCTTCAGTCTAATTCGATGATTAATTCCGTGCTTAATTAATTCGGTGGCCATGTGTGAAGAGTTTCAAATGGTTCTCAAAGATTCCATGTTGTGAAAAACCTATATCTTGTTAAACTATTATTTATGGTGAATTATATATAAAACCATTACTTATGATGAATTATATATAAAAGAGATCTCTTTCATATTGACTGTAAAATCTATTTATTTTTAAAAATGTATTTTTTAATACATTATTCTATTTCCTAGAGCAATATGTTCATATTTATCTCCTTCATATTTTATTATGTTTATCTCTTTCATATTTACTGTAAAAGCTTTCTTTATTTATTCAAATGGTCTGAACGTTTCCTTACGGTAAAGAGCTTCAATTTATATCAAACCATTGTCTAGGCAACTGTTGTTTAGTTTTCCAAATGGTTTTTATTGGTTTAATACTATAAAGACCGTGAACCACGCCGTTCCTCGCTTTTCCCGGAACAGCTTTTGAATCGTCTATACAACTTATGCTGCTTAAATTAGTGCTGCTGGAACGGCTTACTGGTTATGCATCTGGCTCTGCCACCCGAGTCTCTACTGGTGTCTCCCCCGATGAGGAATATCTGTCAGGTCTGGTGTCTCCCCGATGAGGAATATCTGTCAGGTCTCAAATATAGAATATAATATAGATTTCCAAGTCGTTCAATCTATAGAGTATAATATAGATTTCCAAGTCGTTAAATTCCAATCTCCAAGAAAGAAGTTATGGCCTCTTAATGTTTTCATGCATTTTTATCCTAATGTGCAAATTCGAGCTTCAAATGAATGTATTCTTGTTCAATTCCAATCTCCAAGAAAATATAATATTTGAGGTCAGGTCTCAAATATTTATGCATCTGGCTCCGCACCCGAGTTTCTAGTGGTGTCTCCCCCGATGAGAATATCTATCAGGTCTCAAATATAGAATATAATATAGAGTTCCAAGTCGTTCAATCTATAGAATATAATATAGATTTCCAAGTCGTTCAATTCCAATCTCCAAGAAAGAAGTTATGGCCTCTTAATGTTTTCATGCATTTTTTCCCTAATGTGCAAATTCGAGCTTCAAATGGATGTATTCTTGTTCAATTCCAATCTCCAAGAAAAAAGTTATGGCCTCTTAATGTTTTCATGCATTTTTTTTCCTGTAAATACGAGCTTCAAATGAATGTATTCTTGTTCAATTCCAATTTCCAAGAAAAAAGTTATGGCCTCTTGATGTTTTCATGCATTTTTTTTGCTAGTGTGCAAATACGAGCTTGTTTATTCTATCGATAGGCCCTTTAAATTAGGTTCCAAAACCAAGTTTCAATTGAGCACCAATCTTGATTATTTAAGACTTCCTAATGTGCAAATACGAGCTTGTTTATTCTATCGATAGGCTCTTTAAATTAGGTTGCAAAACCAAGTTTCAATTGAGCACCAATCTTGATTATTTAAGACACCGGCTGAGACAAGTTCCAAAGGCTCACTATGACGGGACTTTCCAAAGTATATAAATCCATTTCATTTACATTGAGAGGTGCTCAAGAGTATGTTAAGGCTTCTAGAAACACATTTAGATAGATCAAAGCTTCGATGAGCAACATCATAAATTCAAAACCCTCCAACTCCAAGGAGGCTTAAGTACACCTTCGTCATGAAGAATGAAATGTGGTACATAGTGTCAAAGGAGTAGAGAAAGTCAATAGTAAGTTCCAGGTGGCTCTACAAAATCTGGTAACGTCGAGAAGTTTAATTTCAGGTTTGTGGCAATAGGGTTCTTCCACAGAGAGGGATTGGACTATGAGAAGATATTTTCTCTAGTCTCCAGGTACACTAGGTACACTTTTATTAGATCAGTTATGTCTTTATCTTGATTTATGGGATGGAAGATACATGGATGTGAAAAAAACTTTTCTTAATAGAATAATTGAGTAGCCTGGGGATTTTGATGTAAATGGGAAAGAGTTCCATATTTTCAGCTTTAAGAAGGTCTGTTATTTGTATAAGAGAATGGTATCCCAGGATTGATGGATATTTGTAGAGTGTTAGCTTTACTTCACCAAAAGATATTGTAAAAAATGTTCATATTGTAATGTTTGGAAAAGCTTGATAGAAAATAAATTTTCAATCTATTTCCTTTGCAATCTATTTCCTTTGCAATAGGTATTGCTCCTTTAATTTCTAACATAAAATTTTTATTCATATTTAATTTGAGCATTAATCTTTATTAGATGAGAGATTTATATCCCACTCACTTTACCAACACATTATCAAATTTAACTATGTTCAGATCTCCATGCAATTATGAATGCAAACTACTCTGCAATTCATAATACAGCATGTTATGAGTGTAAATTGCACACAGGAAACCAATTGGCATTGTTGTGATAGGTATCTAATTTTAAGGTTCTCTGTCATAATTACCACGGACAATACACTCTCCTCAATGACACAATAAATCTGGGTTTTGGGAAACAATTGGTTCCGAAGTTTTTGTTGGCCTGTACATATATCCTTGCACATTCTTTGGACGAGAAACCTCCAAGGAAAACAACTCTATCAAAGCTACAGGCTCGGGGTCTTTGTTTAATTGTCCACGACGTCCAACCACAACACTCTCAATGTCTCTATATAGCCTTGTCTCCAAGTGTGCAGAGCTCAGCCAAATAAAAACACCATTGGTAAGTGTATGCTCAAAAACCAATGGTAATATTAGTCCGACACAAGACAGCGCTGGTTCTTAAGTTTTCTTGAATGTAAACAGACCATGGAGATTTTAATAGGCTTTTGTTTTTCTAGAGGTAGCCAAATTCAGTGTTGCTTACTCCGGAAGGTTTCATACAACACAACACAACACTAATTAAAAAAACGTATATATGGCTCCAGCAGATATGAAGTCAATCCCCGGCTCAAACAACCCATTTCTTCGCTGTGTACGACCCATGTCAATGTCAACGGTCTGCTCAGACTTAAATTGCAGGTATTGAGAGACAAAATTAGAAGCTATTTAATTAAATTCACAATTACACTCTCCCTACCATTGATTCCTGTGATTTAACGGGGCAGACTAATCGACCGTTTTAGGCTTTTAGCAAACGAAATGGCTTGAAGTGACTTCAAGGGACATCGACTGACTCTTTTACTTTTCAGCCATTCATTTAATTACAACTACCAAAATGAAGCAGAAAGCTAAGTTTTGGAGTGAACCAAAACGTTGAACTCACATGATAACTTACAAGATGAACACAGAATTTACATTACATATTAGTAAAATCAAACATATTATAAATGCAGAGAGAAATTAATGAAAATAAGGGCAACTAGATAGAGTTCTTATGTTTGTTCTTTGTTTGGACGAACTGGAACCAGTGGTTGTTGTCCCTATTGCCGGTGCTCTGTCCTGTGCCGGTTGAAATCGCTCACGCTTGCCCCATGAGGTCGGAATGGAGATTCTTTCTCTGGTTCTAGAAAGACGGACCCTTCGCTAGCTCCTCTCCGGCCGGTAAGAGCCTTCTTTCTGTCAGGACGCGGAGCTCTGCTTGTAAGTTACCAACCCTTCGCTATCTCTGCTTGTAAGTGACCTTCTAGCTCTGCCTGCCCAAGTGTGGCCAGCCACCTCACCTACCGACCGAAGATAACCGGCAGTTCGGAAAGAGGATGCGTAGAGAATCTTTTCTGATCTGCGGATGGTTTGGATTTGGAAACTGGTCCGGACTTGGCCTGCTCAGTCTTCTTCTTACCTTCCTTTCACCGGCCTGCCTGCCTAGCTTCCTTTGCATTCATCCTTCCCGGGCAGCCCAGCCAGCATAGAAAGAATAAGCTCTTTAGAGAAAGCAAAAGAAAAGCTTTTTAAAAAAATCAAGTTACAAGAAGATATAGAAAAACAGGTTAGCCCCTAGTCTATCAGCGGGGGCCATAAAACAGCTGCCGGAGTAACTCGTGCTTACATCTCCCACTATACGGACCGATTCACTCCACGTAGATTGACTGAACATGAAAACCCGTGAACTGATCGTGTTTTTCACACGTATCAACATAGCACCGACCGGGATCAGGGTGGGTTATCCGTCAGGTTCTCCTCAGCCGGTCATTAGGCGCAGGCATTTGCATCACGCGAGCTGAAACTATAAGATCTACCCCCGCCCATGTCTCTGTTGCCTTTGCCCCTGCTGGTGGTGCTTACTCGGGATCTTATACTGTTGGCCCGGATGCTGATGTTATTGGATCACCTGAGTTAACTGCTACTTGCTCTGCCACAGGGAATCTGCCTCTCGAACTGGAAGGGATGCTATTGAGCGAGGTGGTTACTCTCGAGATAAAAGGGATGTCGCGCCCACAACCCCTGTTTATTGTGCCTCCGGATGACACGCAGTCAGCAGGGACGGGTAATCACCCAGATACAAAGCATCGGGAGCATCAAGGAGAATAAACATCCACCTCTTAGACACCTATGGGTTGGGTTTCCGTCCAAGCGATTCCGTCTTTATTCATTCCTCCCCACCTCTGCCCTAGTGGTTGTCCCTCACCCAAGCTGTCCCCTCCATATTGTATTGTGAGACGAAGTGGAGCCACGTTCAACTCATTCATACTACTTAATTCAGAGGACAATTATACAGAACGAAGCGTCCATATTCACGATCTTCTGACTTCACTGGGAGTAAGCGAATCGGGGCAGGTGAATGTGTAAGGTGGTCCAGTCCAGTAAAAAAAAAAAAATATATGGATGGATTTTTGTTATTTAAATGTGATTTTTCAGCATGTTGAATTCATTTTTATATTTAAATATACAATTTAAATAACAAAAAATGATAATTTTAATATTTTTGTAGCTGAATTTCAACTAAAAAACCAAAAAACAATTAAAAATCACCAAAATTAATATTGAAATTAATAGTTAGCACCTTCAAAGAAAAATCGCGACATAAATTAACTAAACATAATAGTTTACAGCGAGTAAACCCAAGGCACACGGCTTCTGGCGGACTTTCATCTCAGGTTAAATCTCAACAGGTGCCTGGGTATGGTGTAATCTAATAACATGTTTTTGAAAACTTATCCTCACGGTTTTTAAGTCTGGAAAAATTGATTAGACTCGCTAGTACAGAATTACATCTGGTTCGAGTATAAAGGTCAAAAAACCAATCTTCTTGGTTAGTGTGGATTTAGTCCCTATCTAACTCGAATTCTAGAGATACCTGTGTAGTGCCTCAATCTAGTGAAAACTATTAATCTGTAAGAAAAAAAATTGAGTTGTCCATACATCGTATTTACAGGCTTATATTTATTGGTAATGGGCACATTTAATGATCTTTTAATCTTAAATCTTAATTTTATGGTCAGCAATTGAAGATGTTGACATATTCTTAGTAGTCCTCCCAAATCAGTGAATAAGATTTATTGTTCATAACTTTCTTACATTTATCCACATTTATAAATGTATGCATTTACTTAATCATATTAAAAAATTACTATAAAACTATATGATTGCCATGTTAAAATGATTAACAAGGATTAATATCTGTGCATAATTTTATTGTCATGTTTGAATAATTATCAGTCACTACCTCAAATACTCAAATAGATTGCCTGGAATGTGAACGGTGTTTGGCCTGAGTTGTGAACTGTGGCCACGTTTGACTGTTCGATATCTTTTCTGGCGTTTCATGTTATAGTCGTCTTTAGTTAATGCGCGATGCCTGGCTTTTAATTTTAATGGTGTTTGATTTGCGCATGGGAAACAAATCCTCGCCTGCTGCGGTGAAGCATACGGTTGCAAACCAGAAAACCATGGGGCGTCGCTCCTCCGGTCTAGATATTCATAGAAGCCTGCGTTACACAGTGGTATAACCGCGGTTATTGCTTTGCGGCACTTGTCTAAGATGTCCAAGGCATGCCAGCGGTTATTCATATCTCATTTTAGCTTTTAGGTGGTAACTATTTGACAATGAACTATGCGCGTGATTGTGCAGAAAATCGTGTTGCAAGCACAGCTAAATTGTGAAAAATACAAACGGAGGGCGATGAAGATGGTTGCAGGGGTTGAAGGTAAAATCCCTGTTAATTAATTGTGTGTGTTTCACTGAGGTAGACCGGCTTTCAGAACTGCAATAAATTGTACTAAGTTTTTGCAGGTCTGTGAACCAGGTGTTTTCTCTATAGATGCGGATATGGAGAATAATAAAATCACTGTAATTGGAGACGCAGATCCCGTGTGCCTTACAGCTGGTCTCAGAAAAGTCGGATCGGCAAATTCTAAAGAACCGAAACGAGAGAAAAAGCCCAAGCCTGCCAACCCGGACAAGAAACCCAAGGATGATCAGGATTCGAAACCGGATATAAGTTATGTCATTCTTCCAGCAAGCTGCGATCGCTGCAGAGTCTACACTGCGTTGCCTTATAGAGATGCATCTCACGAACGTTTTAGTTAGTGTAGTATAAATAATGTTTTCTCAGAGTAGGGTTTGGCATTTAACCATTTCCCTTTTTTCATATAATAAGAGATTTTGCATCTAATAAAAATAATCATGTTGGAGTTCTTGTTGATGGTAAGTTAGCCGGAAGATAATAAGCTCCTCCGCTAACTTGCGACTGGAGAACGCCGAAAGGTATCGGCTGGTAAAATTGGAATTTTACCAGCCGATACCTTTCGGCGTTCTCCAGCTGCGAGTTAGCGGCTGTGCTAGTCTGTAGTGCAGCTGACCTTTATGACCTCCTCGTTAGCCTCCGAGTTCTCCTGCTTGGTTTTTCAATGTTCTTCCCGGAATTACCTGCCGCTTTTTTGCAGCTGGCGCTCGAGGCCTTACTTTCTTCCCGGACCCCAGCTTTTCCGGGGTTTGCTTTTGTTCTATATTCACCTCACAGGACAGGAGCTAGTAACCTAACAGGAGCTAGGCTCGTGCAGAACCCATTTTTCCGACAAGTCCAATCTGATTTTCTTCATGCACGCTAAGCCCCAGGCAGCTAATTATTCAGGGCTTAGCCCCCGGGCCCCAACATAATCACTTCGAATGTTCCATTAGTTCCCCACATAGAGCGTTGTTCAAACTCCTACGACGGTCTATATGACCTCCTCGTTGCTGGTCGAGACGTTAGCTGCTGCCATGGCGTCGGAACCAGAAAACCTCGATCTCTAATTGCAATCGATGGCGTGGGAACCAGAAAACCTCGATCTCTAATTGCAATCGATGGCGTGGGAACCAGAAAAAATCGATCTCCAATTCCTTGAACAATAAAAAGAATTAACCCCGAATTCTTATCAAACGCAGCCAATTCCTCAGCAAAACCTAGGACAGTCGTTCCTGATAATTCCAAAACAATTAAACATCACCTAAATTATTATTGAGATTAATCATTAGAAACAACTGGTTTGTGGGTTGATTCGCTCAAAGAAGAATCGCGACATAAATTAATTAAACATAATAGTTTACAGCGAGTCAACCCAAGGCACATGGCTTCTGGCGGACTTTCATCTCAGGTTAAATCTCAACAGGTGCCTGGATATGGTGTAATCTAATAACATGTTTTTGAAAAGTTATCCTAACAGCTTTTAGGTCTGGAAAAATTAATTAGACTCGCTAGTACAGAATTACATCTGACTTAAACGGAGCAGAGATCTGGTTCAAGTATAAAGGTCGAACAACCAATCTTCTTGGTTAGTGTGGATTTAGTCCCCATCTACCTCAAATTGTGTAATGCCTCAATCTAGTGAAAACTATCAATATGTAAGAAAATAAAATTGGGTTACCCATACACAAAATATCCATTTAAAAAAATAAAAATTTGCCGTATTTTCTGCAGTGCAACTGACCTTTATGACCTCCTCGTTGCTGGTCGAGGCGTTAGCAGCAGCCATGGCGTCTGAACCAGAAAACCTCGATCTCTAATTGCAATGGATGGCGTGGGAACCAGAAAAACTTGATCTCCAATTCCTTGAACAATAAAAAGAATTAACCCCGAATTCTTATCAAACGTAGCCAATTCCTCAGCAAAACCTAGGACAGTCGTTCTATCCGATGACAATATAAATAAGATATTTCGTTTGTGTAGAGACTCGGGAGAAACGATAAATCCGACAAGTCCTCAGAGAAAGAGGGGGTTTAGTAACGTGCATAGAGAATTCAGATGGGGCATAACTGGCAACGTCTTCTCCACATTCGAGTGCACTCCATTGTCAACGGCCCTTTATGGCTTTTTATTTAGATCGAAAATAATGCATACTATGGGCACCAGGAATCAAATCTTTAGGAAGGATTATATTTTAAATTGAAGGATTAACTTTATTGTAATCTTTAGGATTATATTTTAAATTGAAGGATTAACTTTATTGTAACCCTTGTAAATTGACATGTTAAAATAAATTATTTTTTTTTATATGAAAATAAAAAAACAATTAAATTTTCACCCATAAAATAAGTATTTTATAACCCATTCTCCAAAAAAAAAAAAATTCTTATTTTATTATTCTCCAATCATAACATATTAATCATTAAATTAAATTCAAAGAATTTGGCACAACTTCAATTTTTGTTAATTAAATACATATAATAATAATATTTTTTCACATTAATATAAAATACTAGTTTAAATGCATTACTCAAAAATATTGGAAATTACAAAATTGAATGAAGTATCATGACATTTTAACTTGTACCATCTAATGAAAGATGAAGTATCTTGTTGCCTTCATTCTTCTCCAAGTTTCATAAATTGTGTTACTATTTGTGAAACTTATTTATTCAATCCTTAAAGTTTAATACCATACATCAATATTAAATCACCATGTCCATGGATGTTCATCATCATATTGATTATTGAATAAATGTATGCACATGAGACTTGGAAATTAAGAAAATATTATGTCACAGAGAATATCATTATATCCAATAATCTATCTTAAAATTCACCATTATAATGATTTACCAATTACAAAATATACATTATAATTAACAAATTTTACAATCTTTAACATTCTTACCAATTCCATTATATCTTTATCTACACTAATCTAGTTGAAATTTAACTTATAATTAAAACATTCTA
>JASDQU010735759.1:241774-254144 GCA_032191745.1 Picea mariana | reverse complement strand
TGGTCCAGATCCACCCCGGCAAGTTCTTGCTCCTCTAACTCCATTTCATCGTCCCCATCTTCTATCTCCTACAAATCTGGCTGTTCCCGAGTCAGGCCCAGGGAAGGGGAGGCTGGTGCCTTACTTTATGGGGGTGGGGCAATACTTTGGCTCTCGGTCTGGGGTTCATTGTGCAGGGAGGGTGCATGCAGGTTTGCGGGGGTTAAGGGGTTTTCAGGTTGATCTTGTAAAATAGCAAATTTATTGCTTGTAGAGGGATCTTTACTTACCTGAGTCGTTTTTTTTCTATTCCCCTGGCGCCTTCTTCCTGCTGGTTGTACAAATCCCTCCTTGTCTTTGTCGGTGTCTGAGTTTCCCTCCTTGTGAGCCGTATTGAGCGGGCATTCTCTGAAGAGATGACCATGTTCGTGGAATTTCCTACATCGAAAGGGAATGTTCTCATAGTCAATAGTTTGAGACCAGTCCTCGTCATGGTACTCCAGCATGATGGATCCTGGGAGCGTCTTAGCTATGTTTAGGTAAACACAGATTCGCGTGTATGACGTGTATCTTCACTGCTTGGTGGCTTCCGAGGACTTCACGTAGATGCCAATGGTGTTGCCAATGCTTACTAGGACCTCTTCCAGCCAAAATTCTTGGGGGAGAGAATACAGCCTAATCCATACCAATGCATGGGCAAAGTCTTTCTTTTCAGGGCTGAACTTTTCTGTCCAGAATCTCAAGAAAAGGCCGGCTGAGTTGTAGAAATATGGCCCTCCATCAAAGATGTGATTGCGATCTTCCAAGTTGTGAAAGATGATAGTGAAGAATCCTTTAGAGCCCAGTTGTAGGTCATAATGACCCCTTGGCTTCCACCAATGCTGGATCCATTTGATCAAATCCCTCTCACACGGCCAGAGCGCTAGAAACTTTCCTACCAAGGCATTGTCTCGCATGTATTGCTTATGCTCCTCTATGCGCGGCGAGCTTACGACATATTTTGGGGCTTGAGGCGCCTGTGGAATGCATTTTCCGGGAGTCCAAGGGGCCGAAGCTTTTGTAGGAACCGCCTCCTTGTCGGGATCAATATCCATTTCTCGATCCTTAAAGGTCCCCTCCGCTAGAAGCACCGCACACATGTGAGGAGGCGTCTCAAACGTCGACCTCTTCACTCCCGCTGCAGCATTCTCGTTGGCAATGGCTTGACTGTAGGAGGCGCCAGTCGGTGCCCCCTCTCTATGATTCGGGGGCCCCTGTGGGGCAGCCATTAGTTGGATGCAGTTCGTGGTGGCTAAGGGTTCCGAAACCCTAGTTGCAGAGCGAGTTTTTGTTGATCCTTGAATATTTCTTATAAAATAAGTATTTTATAACCCATTCATTATAAAAAAAAATTCAACTCTTAACTTATTATTCTCCAATCATAACATATTAATCATTAAATTAAATTCAAAGAATTTGGCACAACTTCAATTTTTGTTAATTAAATACATATAATAATAATATTTTTTTCACATTAATATAAAATACTAGTTTAAATGCATTACTCAAAAGTATTGGAGATTACAAAATTGAATGAAGTATCATGACATTTTAACTTGTACCATCTAATGAAAGATGAAGTATCATGTTGCCTTCATTCCTCTCCAAGTTTCATAAATTGTGTTACTATTTGTGAAACTTATTTATTCAATCCTTAAATTTTAATACCATACATCAATATTAAATCACCATGTCCATGGATGTTCATCATCATATTGATTATTGAATAAATGTATGCACATGAGAGTTGGAAATTAAGAAATTATTATGTCACAAAAAATATCATTATATCCAATAATCTATCTTAAAATTCACCATTATAATGATTTACCAATTACAAAATATACATTATAATTAACAAATTTTACAATCTTTAACATTCTTACCAATTCCATTATATCTTTATCTACACTAATCTAGTTGAAATTTAACTTATAATTAAAACATTCTAAGTATATTCCATAATAACATACTCAAATGATTTCTAATTTATTTTACAAATTCCATTTTATTAAATCTAACTTCATAGAAATTGTACATATTATCAATTCTTTTATTACTAATTGCAACTTTTCCTTAATTTAATATAATTGACAAAATATTACACACAATAATAATTCAACTAAATGTTTTTTTCTTCCTTCTATTGAATAAAGTTAAACATTTGTAATTGGTAGTTGAATTAATTTCTTATAATTATATAATTAATTAACTAAAACTAAAAGAAATATAAATTAATAATCAATTAAAATTAAAAAAACATAATTAATAATCAACTAAAACTAAAATAAACATATTAATATACAAGCTTTAAACATTAACAATTAATTAAAATAAATTAAATTAATAAAATACTCACTCTTGCGGGTTAATAGGAAGATGAAAATTTGTGGAGAAGAAATGAGGGGAACATATTCTCTTAATAAAATTTGATGTCCTGAAAAAGCATCCATTTCCTCCCTGCAAAAAGCAAAAACTGTTTTCCCTTCTATTTTCAATTTTTTTTTAAAAAGCATCCCTTTCCTCCATGTTGCCTGCCAACGGTCATTTATTCGCAGCTCCATCCATATAAGGAAGCCGCGGCTTCTATCGTTCCATCTTCTTATTTTTTATTTCTGGGTTCAATTTGCGGAATTTCTGGGTTCAATTTGTGCAATTTGCAGAATTTTATTTTTGGGTACAATCTTAAACTAACAGTCTCAATAACCAAGGTCGAGTTCTTGAACTTACCTTTAAAGTCCTGGAGATGGTGGTAAATTTCATGCTTATTAGAATAATCGATAACTGAATATTTGGAAGAGCCACTTTTACAATTATACTTATTGAGTTATTAACTTCTCCAAAATAAATTAACCTCCAGTTACACGCAATCCATATAATTATGTAATGCATTTTGTTTACTATTCAAGATTTCAGTATAATTGCTATCAAATAAAATAAATAATTAGGGTGTTGAGATTGATCTAACCCATTCGTGTGTGTACACGCTTTACCTGCCCATCTTCATTGATAATTTTTACTGGTGATCTAAAGATCTATCATTAATTTTCAGTACTCTGTCATTGTGGAAATAGATTATGCTTAGTGTGCTTATCATTGCAATTTCAGTACTCTGGAATGTCATTGTGGAAATAGATCATGCTTAGTGTGTTTATCATTGCAAGTTTCTGCATCGTCAATTGTCTGATCTACTGCAGCAAAAACTTCAATTTATAGCCTGGAAACTTCAATTTACTGTGAAATGCTAACCTAATACCAATATACAACTCATTCATTCATATTACAAAGACAAAATGGAAACTAAATAAGTTTCTAATGTATTTTATGAGAAACCATTTACGAATACTTTTCTCTTAGATAATTGTTTGTGGAATTTGGATCTATGATTTTATTTTAACATGCTTAGATGTTTGTGTGCCAGGCAGTTTACTTTTGTACAAGATATGATGCAATGGACAAAAAGGACATTTAGCTGTTGCAAGAAGGTGGGGTACATGTCTTCCTCTTCCCCTATGTACATTTAAAATAAAAATTGTTACAATTCAGAGTTTGTATTTTAAAGATACAAATATGTTTACTATTCTGGTTGAAGAAAATGATACCTGCTCAATGTTTACTATTCTATTATGGTTAAAGAAAATGACAAGTTTTCAATATAATGCTCATTACACTAAATTGATGCTATTAAATATGATGCTTCATACATTTAATCAATTTTATTTTTATTATATATGATTTTCCACTACACTTAAAAATAGTTGAACAGAATTATTGTAATTTAACTTGAATTACATTACAATTATAGGATTTTCAATCTGGTTCAATTAAAGTTCCCATTAGTATTGTCAGATTTAAATCCTTTAAAATGATGTCTATTTATTTTATTTTCTTTTTAACTAAAATGTAAAAAATTATTTTATTTTATTACACAAAATCATATAGCTTAAATATGGAAAACTATCTTATTCTATTGCACAAAACCATATAAATTTGAGCGGATTTAGTAGGCCTATTGCACAAAACCATACAAAATTGAGCGGATTTAGTAGGTCTTGAAGTTGGAAGGCGTAATCGGTGGTCAGAGCTATTAGGAAGCCTAAGAGGGATCGGTGGTCAGAGCTGTTACCACGAAAGGGTCTATTTTCCAATTCCAAAGTGTCTGGCTCTTTCTGTGACCGATTCACATAGTTGATATAATATTTGTTGAATAACATATTTATACGAGTCGTTTGTCTAATCATAATTATATCGTTTGCCAGAGAATTAATTATTAAATTAATATGCGGAATTAGTGTTTAATATTAAAGAGAATTAATTATTGAAGTAATATGCAGAATTAGTGTTTAATATTAAAGAGAATTAATTATTGAAGCAATGTGCGGAATTAGTGTTTAATATTAAAGTGATCAAATGATATTTCTTTATTTATTATTATTAATTATTATTGTTTTTCTTTATTTTTCTTGATTGTTATTTATATATTATTAATTATTATTGTTTTTCTTTATTTTTATTTTTGATTATTATTTATAGAAAATATTTAAAATAATTTTGAAATGTAATTTATTTAATATTGAATTTGTGTGTAATTTTTTTAAAATTAATAATATATATGTATTTTTGAAATTATTAATTTGTTATTTATATATTATTAATTATTATTGTTTTTGTTTATTTTAATTTTTACTTTTATTTTTTATTGTTATTTATAGAAATAATTTTAGAATATAATTTATTTAATATTAAATTTGTGTGTAATTTTTTAAGTTAATAATATATATTTTTGAAATTATTAAAAAACTATTTTAAATTAAAAAAAATGTTTTATAGATTAGAACTTTTTAAAACTTAATACCAATGAAAAAGTTATTATTAATATGATTATTTTATTATAAAAAAATATTATTAAAGAGCTATTATATGATGATATTTTTTTTTATTAATGTTTCTATTTATTCTTTATTTATTATTATTAATTATTATTGTTTTTCTTTATTTTTCTTGATTGTTATTTATATATTATTAATTATTATTGTTTTTCTTTATTTTTATTTTTGATTATTATTTATAGAAAATATTTAAAATAATTTTGAAATGTAATTTATTTAATATTGAATTTGTGTGTAATTTTTTTAAAATTAATAATATATATGTATTTTTGAAATTATTAATTTGTTATTTATATATTATTAATTATTATTGTTTTTGTTTATTTTAATTTTTACTTTTATTTTTTATTGTTATTTATAGAAATAATTTTAGAATATAATTTATTTAATATTAAATTTGTGTGTAATTTTTTAAGTTAATAATATATATTTTTGAAATTATTAAAAAACTATTTTAAATTAAAAAAAATGTTTTATAGATTAGAACTTTTTAAAACTTAATACCAATGAAAAAGTTATTATTAATATGATTATTTTATTATAAAAAAATATTATTAAAGAGCTATTATATGATGATATTTTTTTTTATTAATGTTTCTATTTATATTTTTTAAAACTTAATATTAATGAAAAATTATTATTATTATGATTATTTTATTATAAAAGATATTATTAAAGAGATATTATATGATGATACTTTCATGTAATAAATGTTAAATTAGTGAATAATATTTTTTTCCCAATAAAAGTAATGTTTATTCATAAATGTTATCGAAATATTAAAATAAATAATTTAAAAAAAATTCTTACATTAAAATTTAATCTAACATAATTTAAATTGATAATAAAAATTAAAATCATCCCTTCATCAATTTGAAAACAATTTTTTATTTTATTTTATACATTATTATAATTATATATATATATATATATATAATTTATTATTTTTAATATATTCAGTTTTTATTTTTATTTTGAAGAAACTTGTTCAATGTTTACTATTATTCTATTACGGTTAAGGAAAATGACAAGTCTTCAATATAATGCTCATCACATTAAATAGATGCTATTAAATATGATGCTCCGACATTTAATCAATGTTATTTTTAGTATATATGATTTTCCACTGCACCCAAAAATAGTGGAACAAGATTATTATAATTTAATTTGAATCATACATTTAATCAATTTTATTTTTATTATATATGATTTTCCACTGCACCCAAAAAATAGTTGGACATGATTATTATAATTTTACTTGAATTATAATACGATTATAATCATCATCKATTTCCAATCTRGTTCAATTTTAAGTTTCCATTTATCTTGTTAGATTTAAAAGAGATTTAAATCATGTCTATTTATTTTCTTTTTAACTAAAATGTAGAAAACTGTCTTATTTTATTACACAAAATCATATAGCTTAAATGTGGAAAACTATCTTATTCTATTGCACAAAAYTATATAAAATTGAGCTGATTTAGTAAGCATATTGCACAAAACCATATAAAATWGAGTGGATTTAGTAAGCCTAAGCGTGATCAGAGCTGTTACCATGAAAGCCTCCAAACTATTTTATTTTATTACACAAAATCATATAGCTTAAATGTGGAAACTATCTTATTCTATTGCACAAAACAATATAAAATTGAGTGGATTTAGTAAGCCTATTGCAAATTGTGTATGTATTCTTGCTAGCTAGATCTTATATGTGAAGGTTCATCCACATTTACATGGTATCAAAGTCGATGGACTGCTAGGAAAAAGACACACCAGATTCTTTTGCACGTACCAAAGATTGAAGACAATGGGAAAAATGGAATTTCCAAAAGAATTCATTCTTACAGCGTACAATTTCTTTGAATGGAAGGATAAGATGATAATGCATCTTCAAAGAAGAGGATTATACGAGTTAACCATGGACATAGAGACTGAACCCACATCAACCATAGAAAAATCCAATTATAAATCGGATGGATGAAGCGTTTGGAACTATTTCCAGTTTCATTTCTCCTAAGCTCCTCTTTCACATATCCCCTTGTAAAACCCCCAATGAAGTATGGACCACCATGGAAGGACTTTTTGGCAAACATGATGAGATCATTGACATCTATGACATACAATGTTCTCTCCGTCAATCACCTTTGGGATTCACTATGCAACAGACTCTACATTGGACCTCATTGGGTTCATTGATTCTGACTAGGTTAGCGATAGCATTGATCGCAAGTCCACATCTAGTTACTAGCCCAGTCTGGGTTCCAGGCCCATCTGATGGTCAAGCAAGAAGCAGGCTTCTATTACACTATCTTCAGTCGAGGCAGATTACAAAGGGGTAGTTAACATAACCATTCAGGCTATGTGGCTACAACATTTTCTCACTGAGTTGGGCATTAAGTTTCACCGGTCGATCGTCATCTGGTGTGACAACTAGAGCACTCTGAAGTTCTGCAAAGATCCAGTTTAGAGGAAGCAGACGAAGCACATTGAGATCCACATGCACTACATTCGAGACTTAGTACACTAGGGGATCATTGACCTGCAGTTCTATCCTTCAGTGGAAGAGACTGCAAACATATTCACCAAGACCCTCACTGAGCAAAAGTTCCATACTTTGCATTGTTGTCTTGGAGTAAAGGACATAGCTTCATAGTAATTGTTAGTTCTTTTTTTTTACATACATTGTACTCTTAGGGCAGGGGTTTGTTAGAATATAGAAGATGGTGTGCTCGTTTAACCATTGACGATACCCTCGTCACCCAACCATAGGCCGAAGCCACCCTCCGAGCACCTTAACCATGACCTGATAATTTCTCCGGAAGAAAACCCTAGGCTAGATAGCCAAACAAAGGACAATGCATCTCTCCCCAAGGATAACGCAACACAAAAGACTGATCAGATAGTCCCAACCCCTAGCCAAGAGATATCCAAGCCAAATACTGAAACTTGTTGCTACTGCACCTGCACCTGCAACCCTCATCCAAACTTGCACACCAGCTGCAACTGTAGTGCACACCAACTGGGAAAGCTACAGTCCTGAGATGTGACAAATGAGAACTGGCGCCCTGTATTTATACTAGTTCTGCCAGATTTGTTGGGGCCGACTTCTCCTTCTGGATAGTGTCTGTTTAGTATATTATTATTATTTCTAGCCGACTTCTTCTCTTGGAGGCTAATAGCCTAATATAAATTATCCTCTTGAGCCGACAAGGATTCTAGGGTTATTAGCCAACTCATTAGGGTTTCCCTTGCTTCCCGGAGTCTTCTATTCTTGTCAGGTTCACATGTAGAGGTAAATACCTCCCACAGATACCATAATATTAACAGGGTTTCCCATGAGGTTTTCCCTCTTTCCTCATTTATTTCAGTGTATCTTTTGTATTTGGGTACCTAACATGGCCTCGTTTCTAGGACCCATTCTTTATTTTCACCATAATGATGTTCAAGGGGGGGGGGTGTTGGAGATACTTCACACACACCTATCATTTTTTTTTCCTAAGGTTTTCCCTATGTTTATTAGTCAGTATTCAATCTCCTATAGTTTAGGGAGAATATTTCATTTTCTACATTCTAGGAAAATATTCTCTTCAGTTCACACTTCAGTTTGACTAGTTGAGTGGAGTCTAGATGGCACATTGGTTTCATCACCATGCAACATTGAAATCATCACTAGCTAATGTGCATTTTAATTGGGATTATCACCAGACGAGCTCATTACTCATGATTCCTTGATCTCCTCCTCACTTCACTATGTTTCAGTCAGTTAACTGAAAACTGAGAGACTAGTTAACTTAGACTAGGTGGCAGTTTACTCATGTAACTGCCGGTGTGTGTCCAGATCACACTAGACCACCACTATGGCGCATTGGTTTCTCCTCCAATGAACATTAGTTGAGTTATACAGAGTATATCATGTGTAAATTATCAGTCATTCATTTGGTTAATGAAAATTATTTGATTCTCACTCTCTCGTTTCTATCTTTTATCTTTTCTCTGCAAATTGTTTCTTGCTAGCTAAATCTTATATTTGCAGGTTCATCCACATTTACAATACCTTCTTTCTATTTTTTGAATTGTTTTAAGATAGCTTCACTGATACATGAGGGAAAATACATTTGTTATATGGCTCAATGTACAAAGTTCTATACAACTATTGGTCAAACAATTACCTATAATGGGTCATTTTAACAATAGAGATAGCTTTGTTGATACATGAGTGAAAATACATTTGTTTGTTATCTGCATAAAAATATATATGGTTCACTATGATTTTTCCCACCTTGATCATTAAATAATTGTTCTGGGTGCTCTACCTAGGGAAAGGTTAGTAGCACAAGTCTCTATTTAATCCCTGATTATATGGCTATCTTTCTCCCATCCTAAAAGAGTAAAATGATTAGGTGATGTGTATGTTGGAGACAATGGATTACTAGTGTTATCTGACTTTCATGACTCATAGGCAACCAAGTGTCCACCATGCCCCACCAATCGGATTTGGTTTTAGGATAGAATAAGGAAGATAATCCATCGGGTGCCTCTAAGATCTCACTTAGTGTGGCTTATCGAAGAGTGTCAAAGATATGGCACATAGTAATTGCTAAAGAACATAAACAACTGGGCTTGTGGAACTATAAACCATTGAAGCATCATAGGTAAAGGAAGAAGCAAAGGCAGGCGTAGTCAGGAGTGGATTCAGTTAATTGAGTACAAGAAGCAACACATATTGCACTCGACCCAATCTACTTTGTACCAATCGCAAAGGATATAAGAAGCAACCACCTAATTGCCCCTATTGATCCATATGTTTCGATTGATCAAGTGAAAGTAGCCGTTTAAGAACCCATTGATCTACCATCATCAATTTAAGCAACACCTGTAGAAGAAATTGAAGTAGCACTCGTGGTTTACCCATAAGAAAAGGAAGATTTAACTGGAGCACGGTAAGCAGAGGTATAGGTGGCATAGGATGTGGAGTACTGTTGATGAAGCAATAACCCCTTGAAATAACTATGGATTTGAAGATGATATTAAGATGATAGGGATGGAGTGAGTTTCTCCTTTTACATGGAAGGGAAGGAAATCTGCAAATTGTATGATGTTTTACCCGAGAGAGGAAGAGGAAGTTGAAGTTGACCGATTCTAAGAAGAAACAAAAGAAGTAGAGGTGCCCATAGTTACATTTAATTAGGTGGAAGAATTCATTCTATGTAAGATACATAGACCGTTGATTTGGTTCCAGGTTAAGATTCAATTCCCAATATGTACGTATCCTCAACCCTCCTTCACTAGGTTCCAGATCCTAGGGATCCATTGATCCAGAGCTAGTCGAATACCCAATCTCTAGTGAGGTTGATCCATCATACAAGTTATTATAGACAAAGAGAAAAGTAGTTATTTCCAAGTCTTTCTCCTCACACACAGACAAACACATAGATTGCGGCCCTTGGTTTTGTTCCTTCCTAGAACCCATTGGATATCAGTAGATCACAATTACAGTTCCAATTCCATTTTTAGAACCAACATCATCTAAACTCACGACATCACTTTGAGTTTGATAGTCATTACCACACTGACATCTCTTTCGGTTCGATAGAAAATTATTGATCCATCCACTAGAGATATGGTCCCTTACCCACCATCATCTTATCCACCATCTGTGGCAGATCGAGATCCTACAGGTGCACATCTAGTAGCTATGTCCCTAGTCACTATAGGTGGGGAAAGAGAAAGCATATGAGCCAGGATCTTGGATGGAAATAACAGGAGCAAAGGTAGCACCAGTGGAGAGAAAATATTCACTTAGAGCTTAGGTTCGGTTCCAAATCCATTACTGGTTGATTTAGTTGTTGACCTTGAACTAGTAAATGTGATGGATTCAATTGACCAAGTTTTCCTCGCAATTTCATATCTTGTTTTAGATCCTCTAGATGGGGGTTAAATCCCGGTCATAGATGTATATCAAGACAAAGATCCACTTCTGGTTGTTTCATAATATCTAGCTTTAGAGCCAATTACACTTTCTTCAAGACCAACATTTCCTATTCCAACATTAGTATGTTCTCTTGGTAATTTTCTAACAAAAGTTGTAGCTCCTAGGGATGATGCAGACTAAGTCAAAAAATTTCCTATAATAAGCCATTTTAATAATAAAAAAAATCTAATTATTGAAATGACATAAAATAAAATTGGAAGCATAATCACCCATTCCCTATCCTCCTTTGCAATAATGTTGTATATCTAAATAATTTAACCCAACCCAGACATTGTCATTAATTTAAGATCGAATGAGGATGTCCCTTAAAAATGTATCAATACAACTTTTACCATATTAATCATGGACAAAAATCATTATATGAAAATGATATGAGGTTAATACATTGTGTTACGAAGCAAAAAACAATGAAAACAATCTTAATTGCAGGGATCTCATAATACTTTCCATAACTGTCTATCCTTTCAACTATAAATATTAGAAGTAATAGTGCAACTTAAAACTCAAATACCAAACCATTTTCTAATGGAAGTAGCCCTCGGGACATTTAGAGTTTTTCTCTCAATCTCCTACTAACATCTGGTGTCAATGTCATGATTGTGGTGTTTGACCCCCGTGCCTTGGTTCCCTTTGTGAAGATTTCCCTTTCCTTATTTCATTCCCTAATAACAATGGCATATTCCCATCTATGTGAATTATGTTCCACTTTAATATTTCCTCTCACCCTTGAGTTTGTGCGTAATAATCCCACATTGGTTGCAGCCTTGAGAATTGGGTGGTTCATTAAGCCCTTCACACATAAAAAAAAATTCCAACGGAGGTAACCCTTGGACCACTTGGTGGAGATTTTCTCGTGGTCTCCTACTAACATCTAGTGTCAGTGTTGTGATTGTGGTGTTTGACCCCCATGCCTCGGTTCCCTTCATAAAGCTTTTCCTTTCCTTACTGCATTCCCTAATAATAGTGGAATATTCCTGTCCGTGTGAATTTTGTTCCACTTTAATACTGCCTCTCCCCCTTGTATGTGTGCGTAATAATCCCACGTTGGTTGCAGTGATGAGAATTGGGTGGTTCATTAACCCTTCACCCAACAAACTATTTTCCAACAGAGGAAACCCTTGGGCCGCTTGGTGGAGGTTTTCTCCCAGTCTCCTACTAACATTTGGTGTCAATGTCGTGATTTTGGTGTTCGATGTTGAATTTTCATAGAATTAGGTTAAGCATGTAGTTCATTTAATTTCATCACATCTTAACCATAAAAAAGAATGTTGTAGCAACCAAGATCATAAGAAGAAACACCATGCACAAGTACACAAGATATATCCTAGGAAACCCTTCTCAAACAAGGGAGAAAAACCCAGCCAAATCCTTTGCTATATTCTTCAAGAGAAATACCTTTCACCACCAAGAATGACTTAGCACACAAGAGGGTGCTTAAGCCCTAGAAACCCTAGCACCCAAGAGAGGTGTG
>JASDQU010735759.1:217026-230553 GCA_032191745.1 Picea mariana | reverse complement strand
TTGCTGCCACAGTCTTTTGATATCCATGATGACCAGCATAAGTCACATTATGCATTTCTTTTAGAATTTCCAGCTTCAATTCTCGGTCATTAGGTACATACACTCTGTTTTTATACAGAAGTAAACTATCAGTTCCCAAGGTGTAACTTTCCTTGGTTTGTGGTTTCTCATGCTGCTGTAGCTTTGCTACAATTCTTTTGTACTGCAAATCAACACTTGCAGCCTCCACAATTTTGTCTTTCAACTCAGTTCTGTACATGCTAATGGCTGTAGCATGTAATTCATGCACTTTTCTGCTGAGTGCATCACCCACTTTATTGTCTTTCCCTTTGATATGCCTGATATCAAGGTCATATTCACACAAACATTCCAGCCATCTAATTTGCCTGTCATTTAAAGTTGGTTGATCAAATAAATACTTCAGACCATTGTGGTCTGTTCTTAATTCGAATTTCTTGCCCATGAGGTAATGTCTCCATTTCCTCAATGCATGGACAGTTGCTGCCAGCTCTAAATCATGAGTGGCATAATTCTTTTCATGCTCTTTCAGCTTTCGGGATTCATAACAAATTACAGATCCCTCTTGGATGAGAACTCCTCCCAGCCCTTCCTTACACGCATCCGTGCACACTATGTAATCCTTACTTGGATCAACAATCTTTAGGATTGGAGCACTAGTGAGCAGTTGCTTCAGTTGCTGGAAGTTGCTCTCACATTCACCAATCCACTGAAACTTCTTCTCCTTCCTTTGCAAGGAAGTGATAGCATGCGCTATCCTTGAGAATCTGGCTATGAACCTCCTAGAATAGCCTGTCAGACCCCTAAAAGATCTTACTTCCGCCACATTTCTTGGCGCTAGCCATTCTCGAATGGCCTGTACCACTTGACGCAGGCGCGAGCTACCTCCTCCAGCACCCGCTCACAAATCAATCAAATTCCCCCTGTTGAGCCGAAATTAGCTCTTTAGATTCCGGAGTGGAATCCCTGTCAAATGGCCGATCCACAGGTCCTGTAAACCTTCACGGCCTTCAGCACCTAGACCGTGTCCTCCCCCTGACTTAATATCAGGTCATCGGGGTTTCGTTATTCTTGTTGTCGAGAGTCACTGTACTCTCCAACTCCCGATTGCCGATGAGCTCTCGGCTCCTATGCGCTAGCCCTCTGGCTAAGCTTCCACCATATGACCACTGCCTCAGTGTCCATGGCCTTACCTCCTTGTCGGGATTTCAAACTTCAAAAACCCGATGCGTTCTTTGTACGCTAGCCCTCATGGCTAGGCCCTGGTCCATGTGACCGCTACCATATGACCTCAGTCATACTCTCCATCAGAGTTTCGGCGTTTTCATTGTCACGATGCACAAGTCCCCGAGACTCGCGATTCTCCGATCCCCGATGCGCTCCTTCACGCGCTAGACCTTCCGGCTCAGCTCTAGCCCTTCCCGGCTATACCATGGTCCATGTGACCATGTACCATATGACCGTAATCAAACCGCTCATCGAGGTTTCGGGGTTCGGAGTTTCACAATGCATGGACTCTTTGTCCCCGCGATTCCTAATTTCTCGAATCTCGATTTCCGATGGATGACTTTTCTATCGGGACTTTCCCGATTGTCTAGATTACTGCCACGCGTCCACAACGAATGGACGATCCCAATATTGTCGGTAAATCGCGGATCGTGGTTCTGAGTGACAAGAGTTCTGTGTACTCGAAAACTCCGATATGTCGAAAATCGACTCNACTGAAATTTCTTCTCCTTCCTTTGCAAGGAAGAGATAGAATGCGCTATCCTTGAGAATCCGGCTATGAACCTCCTATAGTAGCCTGCCAGACCCATAAAAGATCTTACTTCCGCCACATTTCTTAGCGCTGGCCATTCTTGAATGGCCTGTACCACTTGACACAGGTGCGAGCTACCTCCTCCAGCACCCGCTCACAGGATCGATCAAATTCTCTCTGTTGAGCCGAAATTAGCTCTTTAGATTCCGGAGTGGTATCCCTGTCAAATGCATGATCCACAGGTCTTGTTAACCTTCACAACCTTCATCACCTAGAAAGTTTCCTCCCCCTGACTTAATCTCAGGTCATCGGGGTTTCGCTATTCCTGTTGTCGAGAATCACTGTACTCTCCAACTCCCGATTTCCGATGAGCTCTCGGCTCCTATGCGCTAGCCCTCCGGGCTAAGCTTCCACCATATGACCACTGCCTCCATGTCCGTGGCCTTACCTCCTTGTCAGGATTTCGAACTTCAAAAACCCGATGCGTTCTTTGTACGCTAGCCCTCCTGGCTAGGCCCCGGTCCACGTGACCGCTACCATATGAACTCAGTCATACTCTCCATCGGAGTTTCGGCATTTTCATTGTCACGATGCACAAGTCCCCGGGACTCGCGATTCTCTGATCCCTGATGTGCTCCTCCATGGTAACACGCTGGGACGAATGTAGCCTTTCCTTAATAGCTCTTCAAGCTGCAGTTGCAACTCTTTCAGTTCTGGTGT
This sequence comes from Picea mariana, assembly GCA_032191745.1. Lineage (NCBI taxonomy): Eukaryota > Viridiplantae > Streptophyta > Pinopsida > Pinales > Pinaceae > Picea > Picea mariana. Next base: position 228,056 of record JASDQU010735759.1, on the reverse strand, counting down.
GCTCATCCTATAAGGAGCTTTCGAAATTGGAGTTGCTCCAGGCATTATCTTTATAGAAAAGTCAATGTCCCTCTTCAGAGGTAGTCCAGGCACCTCCTGAAACATGTCCTCAAACTCTTTGAGCACCCTGTGGTCTTCCAGATTTGAGACCACATTTTGGAATACTTCTTCTACCCGGGCTGCAAATAATTGATAGCCTTTCTGGTAACATTTCTTTAGCTGCATGGCTGAGATTTCTCTAACAGCCACGACTCTGGGAATTCCTTGGATTGTTACCTGATTTCCCTCTTCGTCCAAACATGTGAATCTCTTGTTACGAAAATCCAAAATGGCATGGTGTTGGTCCAACCAGTCCATCCCAATTAAGCAATCATATGAGCCTAATGGTAGAATGTTCAATTCAACCTTAGTGCTCATTCCTTTCATGTCCATCGAACAGGACTTAACCAATTCAGTGACCTTCCTCTTGGTCCCTGTGGCTAACTGCACTAACCAAGACTTCTCATGTTTTCTCCTCGTTAGATGCAAATTTTCCACCACTCTAGGATCTACATAGCTATGGCTAGCCCCTGAATCAATTAAAATAATAATGGGTCGGTTTTTAATCATACCTTCCACTTCAATCATGTGCGATTGAAATTCTGCTTGCTTATTGTCCAGGGCTGTGTAGATCCTTGGCATTCTGCTGCCCATATCCTCCATTGTTTCATCTTGCTGAACAGTATGGACAGTTCTTTCTTTGTCTTTTCTGTGGGGGCAGTCTCTGTACCTGTGATTCCCTTTACAGCCCCAACACTCCATGGGTGGAGGCCTTAGCATCTGTTCACTCTCTTCAACTTTCCTGGGCTCCTTAAAAGATGACTGTCCCCAAGGACTGTTTCTGAAAAAGGAAGGCTTGCTTCCCTTCTGCCTCTGTTCTTTCTTAAACCTCTTTTGGTTATCCCCAGCCTTCCGAAAGGTAGGATTTTCTCTTTGTTGTTCGTATAGAAATTTTTCCCTTCTTATGGTATGAAACGTTGCCCTTCCTGAGCTTCATCGGGGATCGGCATATCGTGGGTTCCAAGTGAATATGCACATTGACATTGGAAACCCTGTAGCCTCGATGGAATAAGGTAGTGGTCACGGGTACTGGTCACGTGGACCAGGAGCTGAGATGGAAGGGCTAGTGCATGGAGGAGTGCATCGGGGATCGGAGAATCGCGAGTCCCGGGGACTTGTGCATCGTGACACTAAAAACGTCGAAACTCTGATGGAGAGTATGACTGAGGTCATATGGTAGTGGTCACATGCACCAGGGCCTAGCCAGGAGGGATAGCATACAAAGAACGCATCGAGTTTTTGAAGTTCGAAATCCCGAGAAGGAGGTAAGGCCACGGACACAGAGGTATTGGTCATATGGTGGAAGCTTAGCCCGGAGGGCTAGCACATAGGAGCCGAGAGCTCATCGGAAATCAGGAGTTGGAGAGTACAGTGACTCTCAACAACAGGAATAGCGAAACCCCAATGACCTGAGATTAAGTCAGGGGGAGGACACGGTCTAGGTGCTGAAGGCCGTGAAGGTTAACAGGACCTGTGGATCGGGCATTTGACAGGGATTCCAGTCCGGAATCTAAAGAGCTAATTTTGGCTCAACAGAGGGAATTTTATCGATCCTGTGAGCGGGTGCTCGAGGAGGTAGCTCGCGCCTGCATCAAGTGGTACAGGCCATTCGAGAATGGACAACACTAAGAAATGTGGTAGAAGTAAGATATTTTATGGGTCTGGCAGGCTATTATAGGAGGTTTATAGCCGGATTCTCAAGGATAGCGCATGCTATCACTTCCTTGCAAAGGAAGGAGAAGAAATTTCAGTGGACTGATGAATGTGAGAGCAGCTTCCAGCAACTGAAGCAGCTGCTCACTAGTGCTCCAATCCTAAATATTGATGATTCAAGTAAGGATTAGGTAGTGTGCACGGATGCGTGTAAGGAAGGGCTGGGAGGAGTTCTCAGCCAAGAGGGATCTGTAATTTGTTATGAATCCCGAAAGTTGAAAGAGCATGAAAGGAATTATGCCACTGATGATTTAGAGCTGGCAGCAGTTGTCCATGCCTTGAGGAAATGGAGACATTACCTCATGGGAAAGAAATTCGAGCTGAGAACAGACCATAACGGTCTGAAGTATTTATTTGATCAGCCAACCTTAAATGTCAGGCAAATCAGATGGCTAGAATTTCTGTGCGAATATGACTTTGATATCAGGCATATCAAAGGGAAAGACAATAAAGTGGTTGATGCACTCATCAAAATAGTGCATGAATTACATGCTACAGCCATTAGCATGTACAGAACTGAGTTGAATGACATAATTGTGGAGGCTGCAAGTGTTTATTTGCAGTACAAAAGACTTGTAGCAAAGCTACAGTAGCATGAGAAACCACAAACCAAGGAAAGTTACACCTTGGGAACTGATAGTTTGCTTCTGTATAAAAACAGAGTGTATGTACCTAATGACCGAGAATTGAAGCTGGCAATTCTAAAGGAGATGCATAACATGGTTTATGCTGGACATCGTGGATATCAGAAGACTATGACAGCAGTCAAAAGCCATTATTTTTGGCGAGGTATGAAGAAGGAAATTGTTGAATACATCGCCAGATGTATGGAATGCCAAAGGGTTAAGGTTGAGCATAGACACCCAACAGGGTTGTTGTAGCCTTTACCTATTTCTGAGTGGAAAATGGGATGTGGTAACAATGGATTTTATCACAGGATTTCCCATAACAAGAAAGCAACATGATTCAATCACGGTGGTGGTGGACAAGCTTACTAAAGCTGCCCATTTTATTCCACTGAAAACCACCCACAGAGCAGCAGATGTTGCTGATATCTTTTTAAAAGAAGTTGCACGCTTGCATGGAAATAATTGTGTTGATGGCTGAAATGTTGCTAACCCCTGAAATTGAGAACATTTTAGGAACTGTTAAACACTGCAATAGGAAAGTTACAAGCCAAGTAGTCACAATAATGGAGACTACATAAAATTTTATGTTCAGAAAATTGAAATAATGAACTTACTGTTGTTAACAATGGACATGCATATGCATAGAATGACGAGTCATTCTATTGGTCAAGTTGTTTGGTAATTGTGATTTAATTGCCAAGTGCATAAATTCTAAGATTATTGCATAAGATGTTGTACATATTGAATTATGATGTACAGAAAATACCGACAATTGTTGGTAGTATGCAAGATGAAGTCTTGCAGAAAAATTGTAAGCATTTTTGTGCCTGTGGAAAAGTCACAGGGATGACTGCATTCATAATGTGGCAACAACCAAGATAAATCATGAAATAGGATGTCATGTTTTTGGAATAAAAGTTGAAATTCCTTTCGAATTAATTGGAATTCCTAAATTAATTCTTGTATGTACTCTCATGATAACTGCATGTGGTTGACGCAGATGAGATGATGTTGATAACAGTTAAATTGTTGGCTACAAAGAGTATCTCAGGAAGATGTTGCTTGGAAACCTTTGAGGGCAGTTNCTCCAACCATTCAAACCTCTTGCAACCCAAGGTAAGGGAGATTGGCAGCCGAAGGACTATCCAGGTGACAGAGAAGGTGCATTCTCCTGGGGTGGAACAAGCATGTGGGGAATGAGAGACCGTTGGTTGGAATACTGTCGAGGTTTGAATGGTTGGAGTCCTGCTGAGGTCTGGTACCTTGGCCTAGACCATGTGGATAAGGATGGTGGACCATGGCTATCTTGGGAAGCCATTTCCCGATGGAGTCATAGCTCTGCTTCGGCGTGGGAGGTCTTCTCACTCAAAAGATAAGTACAATTCTCTATTTTATTATATGATGTGTATATTGTATACAGTTTTAATGTTATTGAATTTGTTTGTATATACATACATATACATTGCATAAATGATTGCATTACTGCACCCACGATTGTACCTAAGGTATCTCATATTTCATTACTTAAGAAATCTATATACCTGATGCTAATCATGTAATCGATTGGAATTCGATTCAGGTGGAACCAGAAAGTGTCCTGCAAGTGGACAGGAAAAGAAAGAAGCTCCGAAATCGAGCTATAGGGCTTGTAAAGGTCCAGTGGACCTGGTACGGTCCTGAGGATGTGACATGGGAGCATGAAGAAGTTATGCGGGCAGAGTACCCATATCTTTTTGCAAATTTTGAAAGGCTTGCAAAGACAGTGTAAGTTGCACTGAGGATAGTGCAAAAATAAGGGAGGGGAATTGTAATGTCCCCAAGGCCAAGCCCTTTATAAACCTGATGTATGAAACAAATTGTACATATGTGTTATAGGCTGGTGAGCCAAGTTCCTATAAGTTGTAGGCTTATGTGTTTGTTAGGCCAGGAAGCCTAAGTGTTTGAAGGCCAAGAGCCTGCTGTTGTACTTGTATGTATGAAGAATAATCAATAAAATATAAACACCGCCAAGTGCAGACCGACCACGATGAATGAGTGAATGGGGACTGAGCGTCCACAGAGTGGGCAAGGAACTAGGGGCTGGAAGGTACACTTGTCACCTTGGGAACTGCATGTGTTCCATCCGCACGCCTTCCTCCCACCACTTGGGAAATCACGTGTCCTTCCAAAAGGACTTAGGATAAAACCATATGATGCACAATTTGTAGTGTACCTTTTTCACTACCGAGGTTTTCAAACCCCTCAGTTACCATTCTATACATGGATTTTTACATAATTCGTACAAACAATATAAGCACATGCATTTAAAACAATTAAACACACTTAAATCTCAGAGTAAAATATATAAGTTGTTGCTACAATTAAACAAGCCATAACATTCAACAGTAATTCATGTACACAGCAAAAAACATGATAATATATACAACACAGTCATGCCAAAATGTGATAAGAACATAGTTAGATACTTATCTTTATCAATGGTGGAATCCACCAACCAAATGCAGGCCTCCCACGAACCTCCCAGCCGTAGACCGCACTGCTCCTCAACTCAACAGTGGGTCACCCCCGAGCTGGGACTGAGCTCCACCCCAGGGCAAGGAATCCAGACTCGGGCTGAAGTTACAGGGAATTCAGTCATACACAACCACCAGGAAGAAATCTCTCCCAGGAATCTCCCTCGCTCACTACCCACAGACCCTCATTCCCCACATGNGGGTTACAGGAACAGACCGGACCGGAAGTCTCTGGGCTCTGTGGAAGCTACAGGGTTCCTTCCAGGAGTTCTCTCCTCCCTCTGCACACTCTCTCACCTGGAGGAGTCGCTCACATGCCAACAAGCCTCACGCAGTCCAGTACTGCGTGATCACAACAACCCATGGGAAAAACAGACACAGGATTCCCCAAACCAGTTCAGCAGTGACAGGATGATCTCACGGTCCTGATTTTGGAACAGGGACTCCACGCACAGGCTAGCTCAGCTTCCCCGAATAACAAAGATCCTTCCACTCAAATTCAACACAGGCTTCCCATTCAGGGAATGCGCACACGAGTTTTCTCAGAGATAGACACAGACTCCAAAGCTCTGGACAGGGGTGTACACGGATTCTTCAGGAAAAACATAGGCTTTCTTTTCTGTATCAGAATTACACGAGGGTCTCTTACAGACTAGCTTCCCTTGATCACCCTCAGGAAAGTCGGATCGAATGGATGAGAGCCCCCCCTCACGGCTTACTTCGTCTGTTTTATTTTCATGCACCAGGGTTGACACTTGTCACCCAGGGAACTGCATGCGTTCCATCCGCATGCCTTCTCCCACCACTTGGGAAATTCACGTGTCCTTCCAAAAAGGACTTAGGATAAAAACATATGATGCTCATATCTTTTGGAATAATATTAAAATGTTATTCCCAGGCTTAATCCCCCTAAGCTTAGCCCCTAGGCTCAACACTTAGCCCCTTTCCCACCTTCCAACCCCTAGTTCCTTGCCCACTCTGTGGACGCTCAGTCCCCCTTCACTCATTCATCGTGGTCGGTCTGCACCTGGTGGTGTTTATATTTTATTAAATATTTTGCATACATAAAAGTACAACAACAGGCTCTTGGCCTTCAAACACTTAGGATTCCTGGCCTAACAAACACATAAGCCTTCCAGCTTATACAAAACTTGGCTCACCAACCTATAGAACACATTTACAATTCATTGCATATATCATGATCTGTAACGGGGCTCGGCCTTGGGGACACTACAATACCACTCATTTTCATAGCAAATATTATCATATTTCAAATTTGCTAATCGTCTACACTGACTGCAACTAGGATAACGACAGTGATGATCAGAAGTCCACTTCTAGCTATGTGTTTGGCTATAGCACTGGACCTTTGGTGTAGTTATGTAAGAAAAATAAGGTAGTCTCCTTGTCAAATACAGGGGCGAAATATCATGTTTTCATTGAAGCAAGAACCAAATCCATATGGATTTTCCAACTTTTGCGAGAGTTTGGCGTTCTTGTTCAATAGTCGACAAAAATAGATCATGATAAGCAAAGTGCCATATAGGTTGTTGACAATCCTATTGTCCACAGTAAGATGAAGCATTTTGAGCGACATGCTCAAAACTTGAGACAATTGGTTCATGAGAATGTTGTCTCTCTTGAATATTGTAGAATAAAATATCAAGTTGTTGATATCTTCACCAATCCTTTAGTTGAAGCCATATTTATCAAGCTATGCAAAATGATTGCTCTTTAGGAAGATGCAATTATGTGGGGGTGTAGTAGTGATATAATTTCAAGTCCTAAAACTCCAGAGTTGTGTGTTGATGGGGGGTGTTGGAACATCAATCATTGATGGTTCATCACACATATCCTGGGTTTAGTCGGTCGAGAGGTCAACCTACATCTAGATAGATTCTGTCGGGCAATTCATCAACACACCAGGCCAGTCGGTCGAGAAGTTGATGTGTTATCATTCAGACAATCGACCAATAGTCGAAGATAGTCATGTGGTGGATCGACCAACCCAACAATCGACTGAGTTGGACACATAGGTGGTCAAGTCGATTCCTATGGATTCGACTCAACAAAGCATAATTTATAGAGTCGACTCTTATCATCAAAGATAACATGTGGAAAAGATCTTCTAGATTCAATGGAAATCAGTTATATATTGAGGCTATAAAAAGAGACCCTTGTGGTCATTGTCAGTCATGCCAATTGAGATTGTACAAAATATCATGTAGATGAGGATGTGCAATATGAATTGCGATGTTCTCATCACAGTTTGCTTTGCTTAAGTTGTGCAAGAGTGTCTTTAGACACCACCCTCTCTTTTGAAATTTGTATCCCTCTTAGATTATCCGCAGTACTATGCCCTATATTTCATATCATGTTCCACCCTATTCTCCAATAGACAGGAACGTACATGCATCCCTAGGAACGCCCATGCGTTCTTAGGAATGTGCACATCTTCTTAACAATGCACACTCATTCTTAGGAACACATACACGTCATTAGGAACATGCACACGTTCCTCTCAACATGGTTATGTGGCATGCTGAGTGGAGGTTCAGGGTTTTCAAAACCACTAACATCAAGAACGCGTGCATGTTCCTAGAAACACAGACACGTTCCTATGAGTGCATGCCCCTACTCACCCTATTTCCACTTTATCACCCACCAACTTCGTGCAATCACCCGTGTATTCCCCCTTGGTGTCACACATCACCATTGTGCACCCAAGGTGTACCTTCTCACAACCAAATGTCCTCGTTCGCCCAACTAATTGCTTCTTCCTTGTGCTCTTTGTTCATTCCATCACCGAATATTCCCAAAGAACACACATGCTTAGTGGGTGTTGTGGGATACCATACATCCATGATGTTTCCCCTCTTTTCTTGATGCTCAACTTCTCTCTAGACTTGAAAAGAACTCTTTATCCTTGATGTTTCTTCAAGTACTTCAATAATAAAACATTGACAATGGTTAATTTTTTTTTTGACCACCTATGTTTCTTTTAATGCAATGCAAAATAGGCTAGAATGGAAAACTCTAGTAATGCAATTATAGTTTACTATCAAAGAATAACTCTTCAATTTACTAACACATAGTAGCTCTTAAATACCACACAAATTAGAAAAGAAAAGAAAACACTCGTCTTTCCTACCAACACATGTATAAACAACTCAATACTCCTAATATTTCCAAAAGATAATATCAATGTCTTGAACATCACAAAATATTTCCATACATATGATACACCATAGATTGCTTTGATACCTTCTGTTCAAGCCCTTAGTAACATCTAATTTATTACTTTTAGTATAATATGTTGCAATAAAACAAGGTAGATATTCTACCTTTTTTTTCAAAAACTTGTATAAATATGGAATTTACAATATACATTCCTAATTAGAAATCATAGTATATCACAAAAGTTCAATAACATTACATCACAAAATTTAAAAATTATAATTTTTTTCAAAAACTTGTATAAACATGCATTTTACAATATATAGACATAATTTAGGATGCTAGTATATCCCAAAGAGAGCAGTGACCACCTTAAACCATGCATCAAAAACTTAAAACTACACAACTTAATGAGTTATATAAAACCATTTCATTTACTATCCTAAATTCTTCATTAAAAACCATCAATAAAACTTATAAAAACCAAGATTAGTATAAGACAACAGAGTAAATAACCTAATCCCAATCATTTAAAAAAAATACAAAGTAACCATAAAATAATAATAAAAATGAATATTTAAGGACAACGTTCAAAGAATATGCGTATCAGAAATTCAATTCTTAATAGTAAATATTGACTAGCACAACCACATTTAATAATGTGGCTGATATATGCCGAAAGCATCATTTATCGGCGTCATTCATACAACCTGTTTAAACAAGAATGAAATGCCTCCAATGTCATGAATGGGTATTCATCGAAACCATCATGGAAGTCTTTTTTAGCATTACCTCTGCCATCTGCAAACACTTGAAAATGAACGGGCTAGTTCTCTTACGGTATTCCATTACGTATTTACAAAATTCTGTTGCAACTACCAAAAACAAATTTGAATCCTGAGCTCCTTCGTTCAAATTTCGAATTATTTTTCTGCTAAAATAACAAGCTGAGATTTGCAACTCAATTCGGTCTCTCATGAATTTTTGAATACTATTATTCTCATTGTTCTTCACTGCAACTACACCCGTGCTTACCTTGATCAATTCCTTATGTGCCAACGGTGATCTGAAGCTTCAGAACCTACTTCGCTTAAGCCAGTAGTCCCTTCAAAACCTACTCTCCCTTAAGCCCAATCACTGGCTATATCTTCGCCCTTGTAATAAATATTGGGTATCGAATGCTCTCTATAATGGATCGTTAAGTGAAATAATTTACTACTCTTACAAAAACTAAAAACACCTGTAAATAAACTAAACCGCTACGCTTCATTTCTCTCGTATACCAAAAGGAATCCACACGCACTGTGAAGGATGCATGCACCATAAAGAGTCGTTCCAATACCCTCAGTAATGGATCGATCCATCCAGCCTGGAATTTAAGGAAATACAAAAAGAAATTAGTACACATTATGAAGAGTCGTTCCAATGCTATCGTTAAGTGAGAATTTATTACTCTTACGAAAACTAAAAACACCTGTAAAGAAACTAAACAGCTGTGCTTCATTTCTGTTTTATTAATATTTTAATTTTTGTTAAGCACTTAGTTGTGCTTCATTTCTATTTTATTAATATTTTAATTTTTGTTAAGCACTTAGTGGTGGCAATCAGTTAGCTATCAAAGTAATTTTTAAATATGATTAGGTAAATGTTAAAAAGTAAACACATAAACTGATGTTTTTATAATAGCTAGGAAGTTAATGATTGAAATCACAGCCATTAATTTTGTTTGACTACTAAGAATATTCCAGCCATATTTAATCCTGTCCATAGAAAACTTATTAAGCACTAAACCCCTATTAAATCTGCCCATTGTCAATAGGTGTATAAAATAAAAACATGCAACCAGGGAAAAAGAACACACAATGATGAATTAGTATTTGGTTTTAATATCAACAACAACTTTACTGTTAACCATCTAGTGACCACTCTTTTGGCCCTGTATCTTAAAAACTATTACATCATCTCACATAATAACAAGTTTATGTACTAGCAATAATCACTTTTATGTAAAAAGTGGTTGATAATTAATTTAAAAAGGTGGAAAATGGCGTCTATCGGCGTATATCAATCATTTTTTACATAAAAGTGGTTGTTGCTAATTGACAGCCGGCATGCCTGAAACAATAATTAATAAATTAATACATTTTAAATATAACTAATAAATACAAAATACAAAATACAAAATAATTATCTTTAATTTTTTTAACTAATTATTAATAATTTATTAAATTATAATAATTATTTACTTAATTGTTAATAATTAATTAATTATAACTAATTAATTGAAAATTATTAATTAATAATAAAATATTTCTTAATTATTAATTGATATAAATAATAAATAAAATATTAATTAATAATTAATTATAAAATATAAATTAATGAAAAATAAAATAAACCTAACAAAATAATAAACTAAATAATAATAATAAAGTAATATGTCACATATTACTGTGTTGTTTTAATTTTTTAATATTTCACATATTAATAAATTAATATGTCACATTATTACATTAAAGTAAAATATAAATTTTCATTAATATATAATATAATTTATTATTTATTTGTATAATATGCAATAACGTATAATTAATAACTTATTATTAATTAATATGTTAATTTATAATGTAACATATTAAATAACTAATACATTAATAATGCATTTTGTTAATTAATAAATATATTAATAGATTGTTAAAATAAGTAATCACTAATAAAGCTATTAGTAATGCATTAATAAAATATTATTAACTTATTAATACATAGTTTTAATACATTAATAAAGTAATAATATGTTAATAAATACATTATTAAACTATTAATACTTTAATAAATACATTATTAAAGTAGTAATGCATTATTAATACATTACTAAAGTATTAATATATTAATTGAAAAT
>JASDQU010735759.1:176995-198332 GCA_032191745.1 Picea mariana | reverse complement strand
AAAGAATTTGGCACAACTTCAATTTTTGTTAATTAAATACATATAATAATAATATTTTTTCACATTAATATAAAATACTAGTTTAAATGCATTACTCAAAAATATTGGAAATTACAAAATTGAATGAAGTATCATGACATTTTAACTTGTACCATCTAATGAAAGATGAAGTATCTTGTTGCCTTCATTCTTCTCCAAGTTTCATAAATTGTGTTACTATTTGTGAAACTTATTTATTCAATCCTTAAAGTTTAATACCATACATCAATATTAAATCACCATGTCCATGGATGTTCATCATCATATTGATTATTGAATAAATGTATGCACATGAGACTTGGAAATTAAGAAAATATTATGTCACAGAGAATATCATTATATCCAATAATCTATCTTAAAATTCACCATTATAATGATTTACCAATTACAAAATATACATTATAATTAACAAATTTTACAATCTTTAACATTCTTACCAATTCCATTATATCTTTATCTACACTAATCTAGTTGAAATTTAACTTATAATTAAAACATTCTAATTATATTCCATAATAACATACTCAAATGATTTCTAATTTATTTTCCAAATTCCATTTTATTAAATCTAACTTCATATAAATTGTACATATTATCAATTCTTTTATTACTAATTGCAACTTTTCCTTAATTTAATATAATTAACCAAATATTACACACAATAATAATTCAACTAAATGTTTTTTTCTTCCTTCTATTAAGTAAAGTTAAACATTTGTAATTGGTAGTTGAATTAATTTCTTATAATTATATAATTAATTAACTAAAACTAAAAGAAATATAAATTAAAAAAAAAACATAATTAATAATCAACTAAAACTAAAATAAACATATTAATATACAAGCTATAAACATTAACAATTAATTAAAATAAATTAAATTAATAAAATACTCACTCTTGTAGGTTAATAGGAAGATGAAAATTTGTGAAGAAGAAATGAGGGGGATATATTCTCTTAATAAAAAAATATAATTTGATAATAATCTTTTACACATGAAATGGACAAGGACCAACATTTAAAATAAATCATAATTAATTAACTAAAATTAAAAGAAATATAAACGTATAATCAATAAAAAAAAATATACAAATTAATAATAAACTAAAATTAAATAAAAATAATTAATAATCAACAAAAACTAAAATAAACATATTAATATGAAAAATACACATTAACAATTAATTAAAATATATTAAATTAAAAAAACACTAAGCCATTCTCGATGATATTGTATTTAAAAACTCATCTCAAATAGATAGACAAGCACTAAACACTTTGAATAATTTAAAATAAAATTTAGAATTATATAATTAAAATATATATAAGTTAATACTAAAATTAAAAACATAATTAATATACAAGCTACAAATATTAACAATTAACTAAAATAAAAATAAAACACAGAATTTTGAATAAATTAATTAAAATAAAAAACATAACAGTATTTTGAATAAAAATTTAGAATTATATAATTAAAATATATATAAGTTAATATTTAAATTAAAAACATAATTAATATACAAGGTACAAATATTAACAATTAACTAAAATAAAAATAAAACACAAAATTTTGAATAAATTAATTAAAATAAAAAACATAACAGTATTTTGAATAAATTTATGTGAAAAAATCATAACCTCTGACATCGAAATCATTCATAAGAAACATATCTATCTAAAATACATATGAGGGTGGATCTATTCTCTTGCTTGATTTAAGATCGAGGGAATGAATTGTATACTGATCAAACCCTAAAAAAACTACCCCGCAGGCACTAACATAACACAGTCATTCACTTAAGGACGGCTTAACCCCTTCCTATTGGGGTGAGTTACCGAAGTGAAGCGAATTCTCTTATAACAAATCTTTGTATCACCCCTAAAGAAACTATAATGACTGACCGAAAACACAGCCCCGCGGGCACTAACATAACACAGACATTCACTTAAGGACGGCTTAACTCCTTCCTATTGGGGTGAGTTACCGAAGTGAAGAGAATTCTCTTATAACAAATCTTTCCTATTGGGGTGAGTTACCGAAGTGAAGAGAATTCTCTTATAACAAATCTTTGTATCCGTGAACCACATCGCAACATTTAATTAAAAAATAAAACACACAGGATTTTGAATAAATTCATGTAACTACTTCTAAAGAAGTTTACGGTCAGCATGGTGTTGAATCAAAAGCAAGCAGGGAGAAAGGGAGTGATCTTAATGATATTCAAAGCTTATTTTTGTTTTTGTTGCAAAAAAAAAAAAGAATTATGAATTGAATAAGTATGTTTTTATTGGTATTTATTTAAGATATTGCTTACATAGGTAGATTTAGAGATTTTATCATTTAAAAAACAATAAAATAAATTAACATAAATAGACAAAGAAGATAGAGAACTCCTATTCAAAAATAGCAAAATTGAAAATGGCCCTGTTCCAAAATTAGTTGAACAAAGATAAGGGATTTTTCATTTTAAAAAACAATAAAATAAATTAACACAAATCTAACAAAAATGAAAATTGTCCTGTTTAAAAATTAGCGGAACAAAGATAAGGGATTTTTTCATTTAAAAAAACAAGCAGAACAAAGATAGAGAACTTGGGAAGGGTTGCACAATGTATAATAACATATCTTCCAATTTGGAATTCACAATGCTAGTTGTTGTTGGTGTTCGGATAATTCACTTCCAATTCACAACACTAGTTGATGCTCGTGTTTAGGGAATTCACCATTAAATCTTTCATCTCTGTGAGTTTAATAAATAGAATATGCATGCATGCATTAGCTCCATAAAAATAGGATTGTATTTTAGAAAAACTATAACAATTCTTTTTTTGAACTAACTTGACATATGAAAAATTGGTAACATTCTTTTTTTTATTACTAAGATATAGAAAGATTGTTAACATTCTCTTTTTATTACTAAGATATAGGGGAAATGACTAATAAACTAAAAAACTTATAGAAACAATAAAAAAAATAAAAAGTATATTTTATTAAGGAAATTTACAACCCATAAAAACAATGAAAAGTGAATATATTAAGGAATTTTTCATTGCCCTTCAAATGAAAAAATATCAAATAATTTCTATTTCAAATTTGACAAATATTTTTTTATATTAATTTTATTTGCATTGAAAATAATTTTAAACCCTTCTATGAAGGGCTACAAGGCTCTTGAAGGGCAATGAAGACTTCAATTTTGATCCCTGATGGACACCTCTATGTAGATGTAATAAATGCAAATATTTTTTATTATATTTTAAGTATTACTAATAATATTTTTTATTATATTTTATTAAATGAAAATATTTTTTATTATATTTTTTTATTAAAGTGCAAAACAAACAAGACATAATATTTTATTAAATGAAAATATTTTTTAATTAAAGTGCAAAACAAACAAGACATACCCCACATCCCAATCTATCAAACACGACATTTTAGAGTTAAACAAGGACTTCTCATTTTGGATTTTTTTATTCATTAATTTATTTTTACAAATAAAAAACATATATAAACTATATCAAATTAATAAATGGTATGTTCAATTTGTATAATTCTAATGAATTTAAATTTCACTTTGTAACATGTTATCTCATACATTATTATTCTTGAGATATAGATAGTGAGTACTATCCCATAAATGATAATAATAAATAGATAGATTGAAATAATACAAAGATTTTATCCATTTTAAAAATTATACCCTTATTCATAAAACATTACATCATTATAGAGTGTTTAGTGGTACTCCAAATATAATGGAAATTAATAGTAACATTCCATCATAAAAAATTAAAATATTGTCATTTGATACCAAAATCATAATTTATTAAGTTTTAAAAAACCTATTATCTAGAATTTGTAAATGTCTTATAATCATTTTTAATAATGTAACAATATGTGTTTGATATGATGACACTATCCTTAGTTTATCTTATTTATAATTTTTTTTTTCCAAATTTTAATATACACATGTGGGTATAGCAATGCATCAAACCTTTGTTAGTTACCCTCTTTCTATAAATTGAAAATTGTTTTCTTTTCTAACTTTTTTATAACTAGAGATTATCCACTAATGCTACTAAATCTCAATTCTAGTCTCTATTAGAAACAAATTAAATACATTTTCATTAAAGTTATCTATCTAAAATAATTTCGTAATATATATTTATATAAAATTTGAATTTTCATTTGTGAAATTCACTTAATATTTGATTAACTTCACTAATCCTAAAATTCTTCTAATCTACAAATAATTAACTAAGAAAAAAATGAAAAAAAATCTCAACAAAATTTTAAAATTAAAATTACACGGTTCCCTTGGCTTCAGTTCTACATTTTATTCAACCTAAATGCCTTTCCAGTGATGTCTATTTGTTTAATTAGGTTGTTAAATCAATCAAGCTAAAAGGAAGTAATGAAGGCAATGGTTAGGAAATCCAACTTGCTATTACAGAACAACATTTTTGACATTAAAAATGAAAAATAATATAGATATTCATAAATAAATAATAATGATAAATTACTATGTTTTCACATCTATTGAAATAAATTAAATTTATTTAATTTTAATTTATTTAGTTTTAATTTTGTTTACCTTTTATATTTATTGAAAATTTTCTTAATTAATAGTTTTTCAATAATAGGTGTGATTTTTGTGGATAAGATTTTATATGTATTGGAAATATTAATTATAAGTTTTGAGCTTTAGGCTTACTTCTCAGTATCTTTTTCCAGCTTTGAATTTATTGTTGATGTAAATTTTAAGTCAGTTTGCTTCTATAAGAAGTCGTTGTCTTAATCTTTATATGTCCGAGTGTATAGATAGTTAATAGAGACAAAGAGAAAAGATTCGGTAGTTAGAAGGAACAAAATCTATATAAGGAGTTGAAGAAGTCTGAGAGCACAAGCTCTGTTTTGTAAGTGCTCTGCACAATATTGTGTTTTGTAATGGTGTGCAACATTTGAGACAAGTAATATATTTGTGTGTTGATTTTTCTGAGTTATGTTGTGTTTAAACATTTCGAAAACATTTCCTCTCTATTTCTACACAAGTTTAAGTTAAGTTCTTGAATTTGAATTAAAAATATATGTGAGAGAGAGAGAGAGTTTATGTGCTGAGAGTAGCACATCGTGAAGAAATTATTTTATAAGTGTTTCCATCACAACACACAGTCGTTTGTCCAATCTCGGAACTGTGCAGTAAGTTATGAGTGTTCAACGATGAAGTTTTGTACCACACAGTATTTGCAACTACGACGCTCTAAGTAAGTATTGCACGTTATAGATACGAGATCTAGTATTAGCGAAGGTTTATCAAAGCAGGTTTATCAGAGAAAGTTTTATCAAAGTAAGTTTCAATAGAAACATCTATGCTGTAAGGTGACTGTTGAAATCATAAATCATGGCTTCTATTTCAAATATGGAACCTCCCACATTTACATGTAAAAAATATTAGTTATGGTCCTTAACCATGAAGGAATTATTTCGGGTTCAAGATATGTGGGAGATAGTTGAAAATGGCTATGTGGAACCAGTAGATCAGGAAACATATAATTCCCTCACACAAGCTGAGAAGGATGCTACAAATTCTTAGAAGAGATTTTGAAACTCTGTCAATGAAAGACTCATATTCAGTCGAGTCATTTTACACCCATGTTATTGGCCTGATAAACTAGATTAAATCTCATGGAGAAAACATTGAGGATAGGAAGGTTGTTGAGAAGGTACTTAGGATTCTATCTCCTAAATTTGATACTCTTGTTGTAGTGACTTTAGAAGAAAACAAAGATTTGAATCAGTTTAGTCTAGATGAGCTGCAAGCCTCCCACATCAATAATGAACACGGATTAAATATATCAAACATGTCATTCTAAAATGCATTTTCTGCGCAATCATCTATAAGTCATGGAAGACGAAGGGGGAGAGCTAAATCTAGAGGCGAGGGAAGGAGTTATGCTAGAGGAGGATGTAGTAGCAGTCCTACAAATACTGGTGGAAGAGGTCAAAATCAAAATAACAGTCAGCCAAGTGATCATAGATTTGATAAATCAAAGATTATGTGTCGTTATTGTAAAAGGTATGGACATTATGCATATAAATGCAGAAAGAGAAGCTATAATCAGAACAAGCAAGGTCAATATCAGTCAAACAACGCAAATAGTCCCAACAACCCTATGTTTATGGCGTGCGTTGAAGCAATGCCTATAATTTCCCCAGTTGAATATAATATTTCTCTAGAAAGTCGATGTGACATATGGTATCTAGATTTTGGTTCCAACAATCACTTGATAGGAAACTTAGAATTGTTTTCTAGTTTGGATAAGTCAGTCCAAACTAAAGTTACACTTGGAACCAACATCCAAGTCACTACCTTAGGTAAAGGAAATATTAACATTTTAACCAAACAGGGGGAGCAAAAGGTTATGCCTGATGTATATTATATTTCTGGCCTAAAACATAACTTGATGAGCAAAGGACAGTTGTTACATAAATGAGATAGAATCTACATGGAAGGTAATCACTATGTGATTTTGGACAGAAATCCAAGCAATCAACGTATTACAAGAATCTATATGACAAGCAACAAAATGTTTCCATTGACATTGAAACCATCCATGAAGAGAAAAAAAAATGAAAGCTATCTATGGAACAAAATATGTGCACTATGACACGGCATTCAAAGCATAAAGTGAAGAAGTAAGTGTGTGTTGTTCTAAAGAATAAAAGGTTAGTGCACGTAGTTCCAAGAAATAAAAAGATGGTAGTGCAAAATTGAAGGTAGTATTCCAATCTGAAGTGTAGGATGATTCCTGGCTATGGCATTTTAGATTTGGACATTTAAATTTTGGAGGTCTAAAGATGCTACATATAAAGGATATGGTGAAAAGATTTCCATTAATTGAAAAACCAGAAAGAATATGTGAAGGATGCATCCTTGGAAGGCAACATAGAGAGTCGTTTCGAATTGGAAAGTCATGTAGAACAAAAGCTCCACTGAAAATTGTACATTCAAATATCTATGGAGCAATGCAAACACCATCTATAGGAGGAAGCACCTATTTTCTTACATTTATTATTGATTTCTCAAGAAAAGAATGGATTTATTTACTAAAACATAAATCTAATGCATTTGATTGTTTTTAGCATTTCAAATCACTTGTGGAGAAGAAAAGTGCTTATTACATCAAGGTTCTAAGAACTAATAGAGGTGGTGAATATGTTTCAAGAGAGTTTCAGAACTTTTGTAAAAATCATGGCATTCACAAGCAATTCATTGTGCAGTATACACCACAACAGAATGGTGTTGCAGAAAGAAAGAATCAAATCATCATGGAGATGTCGCACAATATGTTAGCAACCAAACATTTGTCAATTGAGTATTGAGCTAATTAAGTATCAACTGTAGTATACATCATGAAAACATGTCTTACAAAGAGTGTGAAAAATAAAGTTCAGCAAGAAGCCCTAACAGGTATAAAGAATAATGATGCGCACTTGAAATTCTTTGGTTGTGTCACATATGCACATGTTCTAGATGAGATGAGAAATAATTTATATAAAAAAGTACATAAATGTATATTTCTTGGGTACTCTGAAGATACAAAAACATAGAAGTTGTATAACCCTATTGTAAGAAAAGTTATAATAAGCTGCAATGTTCAATTTGTGCAGAATGAAGCATGGGATGGAAGCATAGAGAGGAAAGTTAGAATTATTGATGTTATTTGGCATGATTACATAGAGGATGAAGTGGTTCAAACACCATTTATAAGTCAGTGTGCAGTTCCTTCTAAAACTGGAATTGCGACACATATCTCAGCTCAAACTACTCTAGTGAGATTTGCAGATGCGCATTCTACACCTAGAGCACAACAAACTCCAACAAGAAGTCCAAGTAGTTATACATCTCCAGATCCAACATTAGCAAGTCTGTTACAAAGGAAGAAAAGAAGTTTGCAGGGCATCTACAATCTTGACACAACAAATTCATTTTTAGTATTTGGTTTTTTTTAACAAATAGATGATCCTTTAACATTTGAAGAAGCTATCAAAGATTATGTATGGGAACAAGCCATGGATGAAGAAATTAAATGAATAGAGAAAAATCATACATCGAAGTTAGTAGATGTACCAGATGACAAGGATGTGATAAGTGTTGAATGGATTTATAAAACCAAGCAAGATATAGATGGAAATGTGAAGAAGCACAAGGTGAGGTTAGTTGCAAGGGGTTTTACACAACAATCCGGAATTGATTTCAATGAAATGTTTGTGCTAGTTATGCGCATGGACATAGTCAGAATTGTGCTAGCCATTGCTGCGCAAAATGAATGGCTTGTTTATCAAATGAATGTAAAGTTATCATTTTTGAATGGTCATTTAGAAGAAGAAGTATATGTGGAAAAACCACAAAACTATGAGATTCCACAAGAAGAAAACAAAGTATATAGATTGAAGAAGGCATTGTATGGATTAAAGCAAGATCACAGAGATTGGTACAGTTTCATAGATTCCTATCTCACTCAAAATGGATTTCATAGAAGTGAATGTGAGCCAACATTGTATATCAAAGTCAATTAGAAAGGTAATATGTTAATTTTTTTATTATATGTAGATGATTTTATTTTTACAGGTGATTTTGGCATAGAAGAATTTAAGTTAGTCATGAAGAATGAGTTTGAAAGGACTCATTTGGGGCTTATGAGATATTTTTGGGGAATTCAATTTCACCAGTCCAAGGCTGGTATATTTATTTCACAATCTAAATATGCACATGAAATTTTAAAAATATTCAACAAGTTAAATTCTGAAGCATCCCCAACACCTATCATAACATGATTGAAATTAAGCAAGGAAATGAAGCGTCCAAGGTGGACCCCACTCTGTTTAAAATATTGGTAGGAATCCTTATGTGTTTAACAACAACAAGGCCTCATATTATGTATAGAGTGATCTTGATTTCAAAGTTCACGTAAACTCCAAAGGAATCCCATTGGAAGGTAGGAAAACGAATTTTGAGATATGTGAATGGAACAAAAGACTTTGGCATTAAATATTCTACTTCAGAAGATTTTAGACTTATTGGATATACTGACAATGATTTTGGAGGCAACATAGATGACACGAAAAGTACCTCTGGATACACATTTCATTTTGGAACAGGTATAGTCATGGGAATCAAGGAAACAACATATTGTGACTCTTTCTTCAGCTAAAGTTGAATATGTCACAGGTACAAGTACAGCTTGTCAAGCGGTTTGGATGAGAAGAATGTTAAAATATTTGCTATAGGAACAACAGAAACCAACTACAATGTTTTGTAATAACAACTCCACCATCACACTATCCAAGAATCATGTGTTTTACAAGAAAAACAAACACATTGATACGAGGTATCATTTTATCAGATTATTAGTGAATAACAAAGAAATTTGCTTAGAATTTTGCAGGTCTAAAGAAAAAATTACAGATATATTTACAAAATCTTTGGAAAGGGATGCATTTCATAAACTGCGCAATTGTTTAGGAATCGGTGTACTCGTAGATATTTGATAGTTCATGCAAACTTAAATTTTTGATGTAAATTTCATGTTTTGTAATCCCACCTACTTATAATTAAGTGGTAGTTTTGGAAATATTAATTAGAATTCATGATCTTTACGCTTACGTCGACTGTATCTATCACAGTAAGAAGGGATGTTATTTAATTAGACGCGACAATCAAATGTGTTACCGGGAGAGCTATAAATGAGTTGGTCTTTTATCTCTCTCAAGCCTTGTTATGTAGGTAGAGTGAGTCAAATTTATTGTTGTCTTAAATGTTAAGTCGGTTAGTTTCTACATGAATTATATGTCTTCATCTTTATATGTCTGAGTCTGTAGGTAGTCGATAGAGACAGAGAGAACAAAGTTTATAGTTAGCAACAACAACAACTATGTAAGGAGTTGAAGAAGTCTGAGAGCACAGACCACGTTTTCGAAGTCTGTAGAAGTTGTTGGAGCCGAAGCTCTTCACAATGTTGTGTTTTGTAATAGTTCGTAGCATTTGAGACGAGTAATATGTTTGAGTGTTGATATTTCTAAGTTCTGTTGTGTTCAAGCATTTCGAAAATATATTCTCTTTGTTTTTGAACAAGTTTAAGTTAAGTTCTTGAATTTGAATTGAAAATATATATATGTGAGTTTATGTGTTGAGAATGGCACAATCTCAATAAATTTTTTTATACTTGTTATCATCACAATGTGTAGCCTTTTTTGTAGTCTCAGAATTGCGTAGTAATTTTTGAGTGCTCAGTGAATTTTTGTACCGCATAGTATTTGTAACTACGACGCTTTGAGTAAGTACCACGACCCGAGAATATATTTAATATTCTTTTTCATAATTATAAATAAAGGGTTGTGATTTTAACCATTATCTTTCCTTGCATAAAAAAATATGTCAGATCTTTATTAAAAAGAATGATTAGAATGATTAACATAATAATAGAAGATCAAATTAATAACTTCAAAATATGTCATTTCTTTACTAGATGCATGGAGAGATTCTTTATAGAAACGTCTAATTCCATGTCTATTGGCTATTGTCCTAAGAAACTGCATTCATTGTGCAACTAGCAATCATTCCAAGGAGAGGATATGTGGTGCTGCAACCAAGTCGGGAGCACAATTTCTGGTTGTGGGTAGCCATCGACATGGCACTTTCTTCATGTATTTAATCATATTTGTCTTTACCATATGTGTCCTTCAGTCTAATTCGATGATGAATTCCCTACTTAATTAATTTTTGGTTGTGTGTAGCCATGAACATGGCACTTTTTTCATGTATTTAATCATACTTTCCTTTACCATCTCTATCCTTCAGTCTAATTTGATGATGAATTATGTTATTAATTAATTCAGTGACCATGTGATTGACCATGTGCATAGAAATCAAGGAAGTGTTGGCGATCACTGTGCTCGAAAGGCTTCATACTGTATCGTGACAGTAAATTAAAAGAAGCAATTTGATATTTTTCCTGTGGCTTCTTTCCATGGTGTTAAGAAGGATTTTGATCCTTTGGGATGAGTAAGGTATTATATTAAAATAGTGTATTTTTCTTTTAAGATTTGAATGTTATATTTATGATTTTTTTTAAATAATCTGTGTTTTGGAATATGGTTTAATAAATGTATATCTAGAATTAATACATAACAAAAAGCCACGCTACTCAACATTCAACATTGACATGAATATAATTGTATGCAAATAAGGAATATCGATCAATTTTGGATCATTCTTAAGCTCCAAATCGCTCCAATATACATACAAGAATTGTGCCAGCAATTAAATGTATCGTTTGTTTTTCATCTTTTACATACATATACAAACAACTCTTCACTTCTCTCAAGGGAAAAGTGTTTCATGCGCAAATTCGTTATACCCTCAACTGCTCATACATGTACAAACAATTCTTCACTACTCTCAAGGAAAAAGTGTTTCATGTGCCAACTCTTTATGCCCTCAACATATCACACAAGTAATGAAGTAATATCTCCATCCATTTTGATGAGGAGAGAAATGCTTTCCTTGTTGTCTTATCAGAAACCTCTTAGCTTACCCATTTGAATCTCAACAAAGACAAGGTCTGGTAATATTCTTACGGAGAAAATCGACAACGTCAAAAATATATGAAGCAAACAAATTGCCCAACCAATTAAATCACACAATGCCAACGCACTAGAAAGAGGAGCAACGAAATAGAAATATATTAAAGTTACTCTTGACAATTAAAAACCTCCACTCATCAAAAGGGCCAATATCTATGTGAACTCCCAACCAACAGTCTACCATGGGCATGGATGGGTGACCTCTTCCAAATATCATCGCGGCCGTGCCCGTCAATAATAACATGAAGAGTAGTGACATGTTTGTGAAGAATCTGAAAAAATGGATTTAAGTGCTCACTGAGAGTCACGCCCAGAAAACACAGACTCAAAAAATAAATTATGTTTGAAAATCTTATCAATGAATATTGGCTATAGCATATGAGAAACAAAAATAAAAACTCAGATATCAAATTCTGGAAAGGACTGTCACAATTTTTTTATTCCAAACAGTAAAAAGAGGGTACAAAGTACCTCTATTACAAAAAAAGAAGAAGAGTAAGCTTTGTTTTTACATAGAAAAATTTCAGAATGTTACAGTGCACAAGTAACACAATTTTATCACTAACGAAACTTATTAACTCACTTAGCATAAACAGGAATTATATTTTATAAATAGATTTTGATGGGCGAATGCAAATGAAACGTGGAGTTTTAAGAGGAGAAATGTGGCATTTTCAGAACAACAAATGGCAGAGACGATTATATTCTAATAAGAGGCCACTCCAGTTGTCAAGGGCATGCCAAAAACTCAGGGATTAGTTCCTTCAATCTCCCCCTTAATGTCAAGTTTGAGGATTCCCAACTATGATCTAAGTTTCTCCAATCGATCCTTTGGAAGAGCCTTCATAAAAATGTCTGCAAGCTGATCTTCAGATGTACAAAATTCAAAAAAAAAAAAAACCTTCTTGGACAATCTCTCTAATGAAGTGGTGGCGAATGTCAATGTGTTTACTCCTATTGTGGAAACCTGGACTCTTTGTCATAGAGATTGTGCTTTGATTGTCACAATAAAATTTAATAGGTTTACAAATTTCCATGCCCAATTCTTCTAACAATGTTTTCATCCAAATGACTTGAGTACTTGTAGATGATCCTGCAATGCACTCTGCTTCGGTTGTAGAAAGATAAATTGTGGGCTGTTTTTTGTTGCTCCAGGAAACAAGATTTCCTCAACAAAGAAAAACATATCCTGAGGTACTTTTTCGATCATCCAAGCTACCTGCCTAATCTGCATCTGTGTATACTATGACATTGAAAATATTAATAGCATTATAAAACAATCTAAAAAATATGGTACCACTTACATATTTGAGTATTCTTTTAGCTTCTTGCCAATGAGACTCATGAGGTTGATTCATGAACCTAGCAACTAGAGTTACATAAAACATAATGTCTACTCTAGTAGTGGTCAGATACATTAAGATGGCAACCATGGATCTATAGAGAGTGGCATCACAGAGAGAAGATTCATCTTCTTTCATCAATTTTCTCCCAACAACAAAAGGAGTACTCATAGCTTTACAATTCTTCATATTAAACCTCCTCAACATGTCTTCAACATATTTGGTTTGGCAAATAGATATACCTTCAGTTGTTTGTTTGATTTGGATGCCCAGAAAATATTGCATTTCTCCCAAATCAGTCATCTCAAATTCTGATTTCATTTCTTCTTTAAACTCCTTCACAAGTGATATTGAGGTGCCCATAAATATTAAGTCATATACATACAAGAAAATAATAATAAAATTTGTTCTAATGACCTTTTTGTAAACTGCACTTTTAGAAGAAGACTTAACAAAACCATGATCATGAAGGTACTTATCAATCGTAGAGTACCAAGCTCTAGGAGCTTGTTTAAGACCATAAAGTGCCTTCTTAAGCCTATACACCTTGTATTATTTACCTTCAACAATAAAACCTTGAGTTTGTTTAACATAAACTTCTTCCTTCAAATATCCATTTAAGAAAACAGATTTGACATCCATCTGATAAACTTTCAAGTTTAATTGAGATGCAATGGAAATAAACATTCTTACTGTTTCAAGTCTTGCTACAGGAGCAAATGTTTCCTCATAGTCAATGCCTTCTTGTTGTACATACCCCTTTGCAACTAAACGTGCCTTTTGTTTTGAAATGCTTCCATCCATATTAAATTTCAGCTTGCAAATCCACTTTACTCCAATGGAAGATTTTCCATGAGGGCATTCAACTAACTCCCATGTGTCATTTTTCTGTATTTGAGACATTTCATCCTCCATTGCTTGCACCCATGGCTCAGAAAAACAAGCTTCTTTAAAATTGACAGGCTCAACATTTGCAGAAGAAACAAGAGCAAAATGATCATTAGGATACCTTGATGTCTCATAAATTTCCTTCAAACTTCTGGTTTTTTTAGGAGAACTAGATGGAGATGTTCCTTCAGAACTTGTTGATGAACAAGATGAAGGAGATGTTGCTTGAGAACTTGTTTATGAACTAGATGAAGATGCCTTTGATGGAGAACCTCTTTTAGATGAACCTGAAATTGTTACTGTAGATGGATGCTTTGATGAATCATTATCATCAAGGATTAAATTCTCACTATGTGGGGTAACCAATTTATCTTCACTTTCATCCTTAAAACAAACTCCCCTTTCATCAAATATCACATCTCTACTTACATAAAGCTTATCATCACATGCAAGAGGAGCGATATTCATTGATCCTTACTACGTGCAGAAGGCGTGATAAAAACGATAACCAGTGGTGTGATAACCAATCTTCATCATTGCCTATGCTTTATTAAGGGAGTGATAATGGTGATAATTAATATATATTAAAAATAATATATATATGTGTAGGTGTATACATAAAGCATGGTATGAAAGCAAACTCTTTTGCTTTATTATGCACATGAAGAATCACCTTGGTAAATAAATTAAGGACTTCCCTTTATAAATAAAGGAGGTGGATGGTTTTAAAGATACATATTTTAAATATAGTTTTGGAGCTTAATTTTTTTTTTAATTCAACTTTGAATTTTAAGATTGGTTCCTATATATATTATAAAGAGCTTGTTTGGGGAGTTTGTGTATAATAAAGTTCAAAGTGGAGAAATTCAACGACAAGAATAATAAATTAAATAATTTTGAGTAATGTTGTGTTTCTGCCCTTGCTGGACTCGGAGGAAGAGGGGGATGGAATCTTGATTTCAGGGAACAAGGTTCAGAACAATGTTCACGCACGAGCAGGAAGAGTCGGACGAACAGGGGTAAGGAAACTTACCGAAGGAAGAAGCATTTCATAACAAAGTTCACGCAGGAGGGTTTCTATACAACGTGGTTTGAACGATCAGTTTTGCACAAAAGCTATTCCTAAATATATGTCTTACCATGAAATGGGGAAGTAATTTGGAAATGTTCTGTTTTAATAAAATATTAAAATAATATTGTTAAGGTGGATGATTAATTTTTTCTTAAAAATAAATTATGCTAATTGTTTTTTGTTTTCTATGTATATAAAACTCAGAGTGATTTGAATATACAAGGAGAGCAACCCAAACAGTTAGCCTCGCTATCTTTGGGTGAATTTGTTTTGCTGCAAGAGTGTTTCTTGCTTCAGTTCTACATTTTCTTCCAACCTAAATGCCTTTCGAGTAATGTATATTTGCTTACTCTTGCTTCAGTTCTACATTTTATTCAACCTAAATGCCTTTCCAGTAATGTCTATTTGTTTAATGAGGTTGTAAAATCAATCAAGCTAAAAGGAAGTAATGAAGGCAATGGTTAATAAATCCAACTTGACATTACAGAACAACATTTTTGACCTTAAAAATGAAAAATAATATATATATTCATAAATAAATAATAATGATAAATTATTGTTTTCACATATATTGAAATAAATTAAATTTATTTAGTTTTAATTTTGTTTACCTCTTACATTTATTGAAAATCTTCTTAATTAATAGTTTTTTAATCATAGGTGTGATTTTTGTGGAGAAGATTTTATATGTGTTGGAAATATTAATTATAAGTTGTGAGCTTTAGGCTTACTTCTCAGTATCTCTCTCTAGCTTTGAATTTATTGTTGTTGTAAATTTTAAGTCGGTTTTCTTCTATAGGAAGTCTCTATCTTGATCTTTATATGTCCGAGTGTATAGGTAGTTGATAGAGACAGAGAGAAAAGATTCAATAGTTAGCAGGAATAACATCTATGTAAGGAGTTGAAGAAGTCTGAGAGCACAAGCTCTGTTTTGTAAGTGCTCTGCACAATATTGTGTTTTGTAACGCTGCGCAACATTTGAGATGAGTAATATATTTGTGTGTTGATTTTTCTGAGTTATGTTGTGTTCAAACATTTCAAAAATATCTCCTCTCTATTTCTACACAAGTTGAGGTTAAGTTCTTGAATCTGAATTAAAAATATATGTGTGTGTGTGTGTGAGAGAGAGAGAGAGAGAGAGAAAGTTTATGTGTTGAGAGTAGCACATCGTGAAGAAATTGTCTTATAAGTGTTTCCATCACAACACACAGTCTTTTGTGCAGTCTCGGAACTGTGCAGTAAGTTATGAGTGTTCAACGATGAAGTTTTGTACCACGCAGTATTTGCAACTACGACGCTCTAAGTAAGTATTGCGCGCTATAGATACAATATCTAGTATCAGAGCAGGTTTATCAAAGCAGGTTTATTAGAGAAAGTTTTATCAGAGTAAGTTTCAAGAGAAACATCTATGTTGTAAGATGATTGTTGAAATCATAAATCATGGCTTCTATTTCAAATATGCAACCTCCCACTTTTACAGGTAAAAATTATGAGTTATGGTCCTTGACTATGAAGGAATTATTTCGGGTTCAAGATGTGTGGGAGATAGTTAAAAATGGCTATGTGGAACCAGCAAATCAGGCAACATATAATTCCATCACACACGCTGAGAAGGATGCTACAAATTCTTAGAAGAGATTTTGAAACATTGTCAATGAAAGACTCAGATTCAGTAGAGTCATTTTACACCCATGTTATTGGCCTGATAAACTAGATTAAGTCTCATGGAGAAAACATTGAGGATAGGAAGGTTGTTGAGAAGGTACTTAGTATTAAATTTCATCCATATGACACATATTAAATACACATATTATCTTTATTTGCCTTGTGTTTTGAAATGCTTCCATCCATATTAAATTTCATCTTGCAAATCGACTTTACTCCAATAGAAGATTTTCCATGAGGGCGTTCAACTAACTCCCATGTCTCATTTTTCTGTATTTGAGACATTTCATCCTCCATTGCTTGCACCCATGGCTTAGCAAAAAAAGATTCTTTAAAATTGACAGGATCAACATTTGCAAAAGAAACAAGAGCAAAATGATCATTAGGATACCTTGATGTCTCATCAATTTCCTTCAAACTTCTGGTTTTTCTAGGAGAACTAGATGGAGATGTTGCTTCAGAACTTGTTGATGAACGAGATGAAGGAGATGTTGCTTGAGAACTTGTTTATGAACTAGATGAAGATGCCTTTGATGGAGAACCTCTTGTAGATGAACCTGAAATTGTTACTGTAGATGGATGCTTTGATGAATCATTATCATCAAGGATTAAATTCTCACTATGTGGGGTAACCAATTTATCTTCACTTTCATCCTTAAAATAAACTCCTCTTTCATCAAATATCACATCTCTACTTACATAAATCTTATCAGTAAGAGGATCATAACACCTATAAGCCTTAATTTCATCTGAGTATTCAATGAAAATACATTTTACAGACTTTCCATCAAGCGTTTGTCTTAGTTCAGAAGGAATATGAACATAGCATGTAGACCCAATTTTTTTCAAATGAGAAACAATTGGCTTTCTACAAAACCAAGATTCATAAGGAGTAGAGTTCTTTACCATTTTTGTAGGACTTCTATTGAGAATATATATTGTTGAATGCACTGCATCTACCCAATAATATGTTTGGAAAAGACATTTTCTTTAACATACATCTAGCCATCTCTACAATTGTTCTGTTTCTCCTTTCTACTGTACCATTTTGTTGAGGAGTATAAGTTGTAGTTAACTCCTTTTTTATGCCATGTGAGCTGCAAAAATCTTTAAAATCATTGGAGGTGAACTTTCCTCCTTTATCAGTTCTTAAAACTTTCAAATATAACCATGATTCCTTCTTAACACATGCTTTACTTTTTTGAAAAAAGATAAAATCTTGAGACTTCTCACTTATAAAATAAACCCAGGACATTCTTGAAAAGTCATCGACAAAAAGAAGGAAATATTTTTTTTCTACAAGGGACAAAGTTTGCATTGGGCCAAAAATATCTGCATGTACTAAAGCCATGTTGTCCCTGTGGATTATTTCTGAAGAATGGTGGCTTAGCTCCCTTCTTCCTCTGGTCCATCTTGAATTTATTTTTTTATTCCTAAGCCTTTTCAAAATATGGCCTTGTTTTCTGCTAATCATATAGGCATTTAGCTCGCCTTATGGTCTCTTCCAATGTATTGGATTGATCATACTGTATTTATTCACTGATGAATTATGGCAATCGACTCAAATACCTTTGAATTTTGACTATCTCATCCTTGATGAATGAGACATACTTCAAAAGTTCAAGAAACCTTCTCTCATATTCATATATGGTCATACTTCCAAGCTTGAGTTCAAAGAACTCTTTCATTTTCTTGTCATAGTATCTCTTAGTCAAGTATTTCTTCTCAAAATACTTCTTGAATTCCCTCCAAGTAACACTCTTCTCTTTAATGTGTTGCACCTGCACAAGCTGATCCCACCACATGGATGCCTTTCCTTTGAGTTGATAAATAACAATTCTACCCTCTGCATGAGAAGAATAATTATGTAATTGAAAATACTTTCTCATTCCCAACAACCATGTTTCTACATCTTCATATTTCTTATGCTCACCATCAAATGTAGGAGTTTTGATTTTGTTCATTTCTCCTCATAGCTCATCCACCCCAGACCTCTTATTCCTTCTGATAGGGGATGGAATTGATATGCTACCTATTCTCTTATTAGAATGCCTTTGGGAATGATGGTGGTGTCTGCTAACACTTCTTTCTTTTCTTTTCTCATCCGAAGGCTTGTGACATTCAAATTTTCTTCTCCTTAACCAATTTCTTTTCTATTATGTTCAATCCCTCCAATAACTTCATGTTGAAGTCATCCTGCTACTCCTTGGCTCTCATAAGTCTTTCATTATTATCCTTATGTCTTTGGACATCCTTCTGCAAATATTTAATGGTCTCTTCCATATTCATGTTTTCATTCCTTTCTTCTCCATGTCCATTGGAGTTTGTTCCTTCAATGCCCAAATGGACATCCATCCCTCTGCTCTCATCTGGTTGACTGTAATTCTCTTGTGCCTCTTCCATTCCTATGGAATCTGCACTAATCTGATCTAATCTAGTTGTTGTTAATTCTGCAAAACGTGCAGCCATCAAAACTTATCAAGTTAAAAAATCAACAATTCATGAAGAATATGAACCATCTTCGTTCCATATATACATTAGAATTATATCTCCTAATTTCCTGGTGTTATCACCATGAAAATTCTAGATAATACCCAAGTCTTGAGAACATAGATGCGTGGTGCCTTCAGAGATACATCTGGGTAGAAAGGTGGTTTTCCGAAACCACTTTAGCCAAGATGCGGTATCATGTGTTTCAAAATGTCAAAGTACCACTCATGGAATGGGTGACGACTAGTCAAATCATCTCGTTTCACTCGTTCGGTACTTCATAGATGTATGACTTTAGCTAAACGCCGCCATATAACGAACTCAAAAGATAATCATTTGAAATGGATTATCCGAGCATGGAAATCCAATGCACTTGTACGTATTCTATCTATGCTTCATAATTGGGATTCTATAACTACCAATCCTCACATATGGAGACATCAGTTTATCCATAAACAGAGAAATCTCCAAATTGCTCAACTTTTTTCTCTCTGTAAAAGCATTTCGGTATTCATAAACTGAGGTACATGGACAAGACTAAATATAGTGAGACCGGTTATTTGGGTAACATGCTAGACTTTCCTATGAATAAGGAGGAAAGGGCAGTCACACATATACTAGCAACTAAGTTTTTCATAGAACCTGCCACCGACTCTACATTGGAAGCCAAGATAAATCTTGTTATGAAGGATTTAGTCATCAACAGGCCAGCTGCGAAGAAGAAAAGGAGAAAGAGGCAGAAGAAGGAAACCATAACTTAAATGACCAAAAGTGTTGGAGAGAATCAATCGGTCTGGTTGTATTCTTTAAAGGAGGAGATCGCTAAGCTGAAATGAGTCCTCAACTAACATTAGGTAAATTTCAGAAAATTTTGGAATAGGGGGGTAGCAGAGGTAAGGGACTCTAGAGATGATAGGCTTGTTCTTAAACGGTCCTTTTACAATATGATAGTTGTTATCATTCCCTTTTTTTTTTGTAATTTTGGGATTAATACGATTATATAAATGTAGAAGAAGACTTTGGATAGTTTATTACAAGATTCTAACTAGTGGTGTTATGAGTCTTGTTTTCTTTCATAGTATGTTTTTCTTGTAAGCTTATATTTCAATTCCATCTGTCTGAATCGAAGGAATATAAAGCTCAAAATTCTTCCCTTAAATGCTCTCAGCTTAACAATTTAGATTATATTTATTTCTTCACAACCAAATCTGAATTCATTTTAAATAATGCTCCGATGCGGTTGTGTATTTATTTTTTTCTCTAATATCATGCAAATTTTTTGTTAACTTAGACTCATCACCTTCCAACCGAATTCACGTGCACAAAAAATTCAACCTGTACACCCATATTTATCGTGCATAGCAACACTACAAGGTAAATCGTTCTTCCGTGCACCTATATCCCTTATGCATTTCTTCTTCGTCGCGCCAATATCTTCCATGCACTACTTTTGCATTGTGCACAAATATCCTTTACGCATAGTTTTGGTATCGCGCACTGATATTCCACATGTATTTCTCTCTATGCATTGCACCATGTCAAAGTTCAATATGCCTCACCGCGCACAATAATCTGCGTGCATCATTGAATACACTATCGCGAGACAACTTATACTCATACTATGTGCACACCAACCAACTCCTCTGTGTTTTGCAATTCTGCGTACACCACGTGCACATTACTATGTGTGTGCTCACCGTGCAATGCTAAATTGAGCGCACGCATACGCACACAATATTATTCCACGTGGCACCACAATTTTGCGCTCACACCTCCACACCAACATTTTCCATGGATGCTCTGTGACTTGAAATTTGGTCACTTCGAAATTAATCTCTTGTGAATATTTTCTTCGACTGAACCTTTCCGGCCCATCCAGGCTTAGTGTTGGAATTGAGGCTCTGATACCATACTGTAACATCCCCAATCTCACACCAGCCAGACATGCTACTCCTCAAACATTTTACTTAGCTATGAAACCATCTTTGTAACATTCCCAACCTTCGAAGGGCCAGGCTACACGAGGGAACACTTTCCTTCTCTCATTGTGGAACTGTAACACCCTGTTTCCCCCAGATTGTAAATATAACTGAACTAGCCAAGGACTATGGCAAAACTCATAAGTGTGAATATGTGATGTAATTGGACTTGCAGGAAGAGGTCAATGAATGTAAATGACAGTTTGAAT
>JASDQU010735759.1:154962-172775 GCA_032191745.1 Picea mariana | reverse complement strand
AAAAAGTAATGTAAAGTATTATGCAAAACAAATTAAACATATAGTGATGAGAAAGGACGTTGTATACCTTGGAGTGATCGGATGAAGTGATAATATGAGTCTAGATACAGGTGATGAAGGGTATAATAATGGCAAAAAGTATGGGCAAAAAGGGTACAATATGTGGTCCTAACAGGAGTCAGTTCAGGAATCATTAGTCAAGGATCTACACTGCACAGAGGTAGTAGTTCAACATTCAAGATGGCAGGACATGATCCCACCATCAGGTTACTAGAGTTCAAGGGAGAGGCGTCGGAGGACCCTGAGAAGCACTTGTTCATCTCTGAAAATATCTGGGAAGCAAAGAAGATCACAGATGAGGAAACTAAACTTGTGCAGTTATCCATCACGCTAAGAGATAGCGCACTGGATTGGTACATGAGATTAGCTGCAAACAGTCCACCAGGAACAAACAGAATGATTGTGGATATTAAGAAGTTGTTGATAAATGAATTCTAGAAGCCTAGCTCAGAGGATCAATACATGAATGAGATGATATATATCAGACAAAAACCAGGATAATTTGTGTGGGAGATTGACCATAGATTCAAATGATTGAAGGGAAATATAAAGTATGTCGTGATAGACCATCAACATAGGCATTTGTTTGTCAATTTACTACTACCACATTTGAAATACCCCTTGAAACAACAAAAGTTTCAGACCGAGGCAGGGGCTCTACAACCATCCCTCCAACTGGAAGAGAACCAATATCAAAAGACAGACCTAGCAATAGAGGATCTCAGGGAGTATCTGAAGAATCTAACATTTCAATTAAACCATAACAGGAGTAAGGAAAAAAGAGAAGTTGTTTGGTGTACCACATGTAGGACAAAAGGACACCATAAGAACGAATGCCTAACATTCGCGCAATACATGGAAACAAGATTGATTTTGCCATCAGGAGGACTATGGTGTGAGATCTGTAAGACATAGGGACATGATCCATATCATTGTCCAATGATGAAAAAATACTAGACAATACCTAAGAGTTCATATTGCAACTTTTACAAGTCAGTAGGCCATGATGACAAAGATTGCAGGATGATGGAGCTGATGAGGGAAAGAACATCAGACACCTATAGGGTGTAAGAAGAGATGATTATAGGGAAATATGCACCACATTTTAACCAAGTATCAACCCCATATAACATTGCTCCACAAAAATATAACACTACGCAGTCGTAGTACAATACCGTTCAGCCACAATATAATCCTGCACAGTATAACCAAGTGCCCCAGTATAACACATCGCGAGGAGATCGAACTAGCTACAGAGGTGGAGGACAATGTATAGGAGGATTTGGAAGAGGCATAGTACTGATGATATTCCATATCTGTCCACAACTAGGGAATTATGCAAGAGAATGTACACTTCCACCTGCGACATGTATGTATTGTCACGCATCTAACCATGACACAGAAAATTGTCTGACACTATTAGGGAAGATCCAGGAAAAGAGAAATCGGAATAATCAAAATGTTTAATGGATTTCTACAGAAGCAAGGGATGATGGAAGAAATTTAAACATAGTTATGCGTGGAGGAGCTAAGACAGGAAATGACAAAGTAAGACAATCACAACACCAATGGGTGAAGAAGAATGTTGAACCACAGAAGCAGTTTGATGCACAAAACGAAAAGGGGATATTCAAGCAAGTCAGAAAATAATTATTGAAGCTAGACATTGTGTTAGCACTAAGAGTCACCCTCAGATTGTGGGAGGATAATCCTAGTACCCATCATAAATTTAGGTGGATGTTTAGTTTATGAATGGAGGTCAAATGGACTAAACTCGATAAAGGAATGATTTCAACACAGAAACTGGCCAGGCAATGCACAAGGAAGTGAGGGCCTCATTAACTTCAGTCAGTGAATTGAGTTTAAGGGTGAGCAGAAGGAAGACTTAGTGAGAAAGTGGAAAAGTTAGCTATGGGCATCCGACCTTCAAGCACCTTGGTGAAGAAAAACTCAGGCTCAAGAATGCTCTTAAACTCAAGCTTCAGACACTGAAATATGTCATAGGCACACAATCACAGTAGCATAATGATAAAACCTACATCACGATGAAACTACAACAACTCGACTAGATCCTCCATGCCCGAGCCTTTTAGTGTGAGGAGAAATGAGATAACAGGGGAGCTGACTAAAACTGGTCACGATACCACTGTAATCAAACCTACACTGCAATAACATCACAACCCTCGAATGGATCCTCCATGCCCGAGTGTTTTAGCACATTTTTTACAGAGAGATGAAAAGAGGTTGACTTCTATTAATGCGAAAGTCTCAAATTTGATACATAACCAGAGAATAGCTCTGGCATCAAAATATTACAAGATAGGGAGCTCTGCTCAAGCAATTGACGACCATAACAAAATATCAAATTGAAACATTTATACTCATATCAGTCCCTGACTATCAGGAGTGTGATCTGATCACTACATTCAAATCATTGCATCTGAGCAGTCTTCTGTCAGACTATGCATGTATCCCTCTGTCAGACGTGAGCTCAGATCAACATGGGTCTGCAGGAAAATATGTCCACACGGGTACCACGGGTGGATAGTTCAGTCCCCACGCCCAGGCCTTCCATGCCTTCTATTTATGGAGTGAGCCGAGGTTTCAAGCACCAGCTCTATTTTCATTAACTTTCTCCTCTCGGGATCACACCGAGACTTAATGCTCAGGGGGCGGGCATGTGCTACTCTTGGATAGGACGCTATATGAGCACATGATTGTGGGGCCATCAAAAGCGGTTTGGAATCACACCGACTTTGAGCCCGCAATTCACCACACGTATTGCTTTTTCCTTACCATGGTTTCAATTGCAAGATCGCTCAAGAACATTATCGCAAATGAACTGTGGCCATAGATTTGGTCCTGATCTGAGATCTGGGTGCACCTGCTAGATTTAGCACCACTGCCAAGCTTAATCGCCCACCAACTTTGAGGTCCGCTAAAATTGTGCATTGGAGGAGGGCACTATCCTTTCCTTTAGCTTCTTCATAGATGTGACCTGGGGCTATGACCTCACGTAAACATGTGATTGCGGGCACGGCCAAGAGTGGTTTGGAAACAAACTGCTTTTGTCCCCACAATTCACCATGAGCCACCACCTGTCCCCTTCTCAAAACCATGGTTCCGATTGCGGCCCGCCCTCAAAATTTTAAAGCTCGAGCACCTTCCAACCCTGTAATGGAGCGTGACCACTGATCTTGTGATCTA
This sequence comes from Picea mariana, assembly GCA_032191745.1. Classification (NCBI taxonomy): domain Eukaryota; kingdom Viridiplantae; phylum Streptophyta; class Pinopsida; order Pinales; family Pinaceae; genus Picea; species Picea mariana. The sequence continues at coordinate 169,508 of JASDQU010735759.1, read as the reverse complement.
CGATGAGGCCCTTTGATCAATGGCTTAGCTCTGACACTTTTAGATCGACAGATCGGATCTACACCCTCTCAAACCGACAACCGTGATTTTCTTCGCGATTTGGGCTTCAGACCTTTCAAATCTCAAACCTCCTCTACCTTCAGTGCTTTTACCTGGTGTCGATGATCTAATGATGCGTGTCCTCTTGAATTGAACGACCGAGAATTACTTCGGACCTTTATCCAGTGTTCACAAATTTATGCCACATGTCCCTTGGATCTTCCTTCAAGTAAATCCTCCACAGTGTTGAATCATATGATGCGTGGCCCTCGAAAGATCATCAGCTGAGATCCTTTCAGGTCTCCAGACTTCAACAATTTCAAAAGTGAAATATGAAAAATCTCCCAGAGGAGAATCGCCAAAGTGTCATGGCGGCTTGATGTCATATGATGTCACGACTGCTGATGTGTCAAAAAATGAGGGTGGCACGTGCTACACTCAAGTGACCTGGAATGAGCGCCATGTGTCTTGACTGGTGAGTGTGTCATGTTCTTTTGACACTTCGGGACTTCGGGACTTTGACCACTTTGGCAACTTTAACACTTTGGGACTTCGGGCTTCGACCCTTCGGGACTTTTCGATGCACAACTCAAACAATCCTCCAAAGTAAAATCTTCGAAACGCTTGATTTGATGACGCATGCCCCCCCACAGATCGATGGTCCAGATTCACTTCGAGCTTTCGACACTTTGGGATTTCAGGATTCGATCCTTTGGGACTTTTTGATGCACAAATCGCACAATCCTTCGAAGTAAAATCCCTAAAACGCCTGATTTGATGACGCACGGCCCCTTGCAGATCTACAGTCCAGATTCACTTAGGGCCTTTGGCACTTCGAGGCTTCGACACTTCGGGACTTCGGGCTTCGGGACTTCAGGAAATTTACGCACTTCTCATTTCAAAACTCCAGAAGCCCATTTCCATGAACCCTCGGATCGATTGCTACCTGTCCCCCTTTAATATCTACGACTCATGCTCACTTCGGGCTCTGGGATTTCGGACTTTTGCTCTGGCACTATACTTCGTGCAGCTTCAATATTCCAAACACCTGTGAGCCACTAATCTGAACTTCACATGAAATTCCCGCCGTTGAAAACTGAACTTGCCTGCTTGCTTGATTTGAGTCCATAACATACCTTTTTGAGTGTTGCGCTTTGTGCTCATGGATGAGGCCTGTGTAAACAAAGACTTGGATGACTGGCTGTGGGATTGGGAAAACAAAAGGAAAAGGATATGAGTGCTCATCCTTAAAATAAAACAGAAAGGCTTTGGGCCAAAACTTTTTTCAGGTAAGACAGCAAGGGAAAACAGGTCGGTTAAACAAAAAGGGGCAAACAAAAAATGAATTTGTCAGCTGAAGAGGAAAAACTTAAATACCTGGCCCGTGAAAGAGAGAGAGAGGCAGGGAAAGGATATAGACTCAAGAATTTTCGACACACACCTACGGCCTTTGAAAACTTCATGTGATAACATTTGGCTCCACAGTGGATGGCATGCTCCCTGCGAGCCGCCAAGAGCATGCAGCTCCAGTGCCTTATCTTTGGGTTATGGAGTCATTTATTAAAATAAGAACTAAAAATAAGAACAAGAAGGAAGTGGTATTTAAAATGGTGGAATGTCGGTCATAGACTAAACAAAAAATTTCTTCAGAAAATTCCCATTGATAGGGCCACCCCAAAACTTCGGAGTCCTCCAAGTTCTACAATTTATAAGTATTGTTCGGAAATACCTCTGAAATCTTGAAGGGACCGATCCATAAGGATTCAAATTTACCATGCTTTCCTTTGTCTTGTTTGGGGGCATCCCACTTGAGCACTAGATCCCCTAGTTGAAGATCTTCCTTGCTTATCTTCTTGTCAAAGGCTCGCTTTATCTTCTGTTGATGGTCCTCTACTTTATCAAGCAACTGCTCCCTGGTCCGCTGCACTTCTACTAGTTGCAGTATCCTCCTGACCATGTGATCAGGTTCTCCTTGGTAGTCCTGGAGGAACTTTGCCACAGGAAAAGCAATCTGGGTAGGAAAAACAGCCTCAACCCCATACACCAATTGAAAAGGAGAAATGCCCAGTGACCTTTTGGTTGTAACTTTGTCAGCCCACAATGCAAACTTCAACTTTGAATCCCATGCCTTCTTGTTGTCTTCTAACAATATTTGATGATCTTTATGAGGATCTTGTTAGAAGACTCTACTAAACTGTTTCCCTAAGGGTAGTAGGGAGTATAATGGACTAGTTTGATGTCGTACTGCTCACAGAAATTAATTAATGGCTCAACTCTGAAGCATTGTCTGTAACAATCCTGCTTGGACAACCAAATCGGACATGATGTCTTCAAGGAAATTTATGATCACCTTGTGGGAGGTACTCCTTGTAGGGATGGATTCTATTCATTTGGTGAAATAGTTAGTGGTAGTCAAAATCCACCTGTGATGGCCACTTGAGGCTAGGTGGATCTCTCCAATGAAGTCGAGACCCCACTGCTAAAAAGGTCCATAAACCATTACAGGTTTCAAAGGAAAATATTTGAGCTACTTCTTTCCAGCAAACTTCTGACACTTGGCACATGCTCTAATCTTTGCACAAACATCAGTGAAAAGGTCAGGCCAAAAACATCTAGCTCTAAGGATCTTATAAGCTCTGGTCCTCCAAAAATGATTCCCCCCACATGAGATGTCATGAAAATTAGTGATATCTCTATGGGATTCATGTGGGGCTAGACACCTCAACAAAAATTCCAGAGGATCCTTCCTGTACAAAATTTGATCAATGATACAATATTTGATTTCTTTCAGCTTCAAGGCTCTCACCTTGTTTTTGTCCAAACCCTTCATAGGTATCAAATTTTGCAGGAAGTATATGATGTCTTTATACCAGGTGCATCCTGCTAAGTTGGGGTTGAGATGACAGTCTTCACCAACAAACTCAGTTTGATGATTTCCTGACTATATTCATGAAATTAACCCCCAATGCCTTGCAATTTGATTCAACCAGTAACCTGGCTAAACCCTAGCCCTTTACTAATTTGGTGGGTTTTATTTCCAGGTCAAACTCCAACATCTTGGTGATCCACTTGCTTCTCTTCCCATCTATATCAGGTTGGATAAGTATCTCCTTTACTGAGGTCGAGGGGATACATGGAATAATTTTTGAATGCAGAATATGTATCTTGAAATCCTTGAGGGATTTCACCAAAGCATAAACCTGCTTCTCCATGATATCATATCTCATTTCTGCATCTCTCAGTGCTCTATTGAAATTGAAATAGGCTGATCTAGCCCCTCTGTATTTCTCTGTATAAAAACAATAGCTAGTGTATCAGATGAAGTGAAAGAGAATACTAGAAATTTCTTAGAATAGCCAGGGCTGATGAGTACATGTGCTTCAGTCAAAGCCCTCTTGATTTTGTCAAAACAATTTTTGGACTCAGTAGTCCACTTCACTTCATTTCCCTTTTTGAGCATGGTTTTCATGTACTTAACCAATTCAACAAAATTGGAAATGAACCTCCTCAGAAAGTTGATTTTACCCAAGAAAGACTGAACCTCTTTCCTGGATCTGGGAAAAGATAAGGACTGGATGGCCTCCACTCTGCTTGGATCAATCTTCACCCCTTTGGCTGACACAATATGCCCCAACAATTTTCCCTCTTGCATGGAAAATAAAGATTTCTTAGGATTGAGAGAAAGACCAAACCTTTGTTACTTCAAGAAGACTTTCTTTAGGTGGTGTCAATGCTCTTTATCAGAACTGGAGAATACTATAATGTCATCCATATAGATGACTACAAATTTGTCCCTTTCTCCAATGAAGGCAATGTCCATGGCTCACTGGAAGGTTGCTCCTGCATTCATCAATCCAAAGGGAATTTTATCATACATGAATGTGCCCCAAGGAGTTGTGAAAGCCGTCTTCTCTCTATCTTCAGGCAAGAAAGAGATATGATTGTAACCAGAGAAGCCATCGACCATAGACATCCTGGACGATCTAGTCACTCTCTGCAAAATGTGTTCCATTTTCAACAAGGGGTAATTATCCCTTTTGGAGCTTCTGTTCAAATTTATGAAATCGACACACAACCATATTTCCCCATTCTTCTTCCTCACAGGCACCAAATTGGCCACCCATTCAGAAAATCTCAAGTGGATGATTATTTACGCATCCAACAACTTCTTCACCTCTTTTTCCATTATCAACAACAACATGGGGTTTATCTGCCTGAGCTTCTACTTGAAAGGTTTGGCATCTTCCTTCAAAGGTATTTTGTGTTCAATGATACTGGTGTCATATGTACTCAAAAATTTGTATGTCCAAGTGAACACATCAATGAACTTCTTCAAAAGTATGACATACTCAACCCTTTGCTCCTTTGACAAACTGCTAGACAATTCGACACATTTGGGATCCTCCTCTATTCCTAGATTGCATTCATTCACATCGATCTCTTCAGTTGATCCTTCAACCTTTACATCAACATAATTTCTGTCAAACAATCTCTCCAAAGGGACCAACCCCTTTGGAATATGGTTGCTAGGAAATTGAGCAATATGATGATTAGCGATTTTATTGAGAAAAATATCAACATGAGGGCTTTCTTCACCATCCTGATCCTGATCAACATGCATATCAGAAAATTCATCCACAGTCTCAAGAAACCTTTTTATCTCAATATCATCCTTAAAGACATTCCAATGTTTAACATTGTCAGGAATAGATGGTTTGTATTTTATCTCCATCTCACACTTGAGCTTGGGGGGCAAAGGGACCTTGAAATTACTTGTTGATACCGCCAAGGAATCTTCCACAGAGTTCTCCTCCCTCAGAAAAAATGAGATATTAAAATCCAAGAAGAAACTGTCAATCATATCCCATACCTCATTTCTATAGGCCCTTAACCTTGGGTGCTTAGCCTGATACAAGTTTGTGACTTGATGAACAATCAACTCAGAGTCTCCAAACACTGTTAGTTCCTCAATATTCATGTCTTTGGCAGCTCTCAAACCCAAGACAAGAGCCTTATATTTTGCCACATTGTTTGTTGTTTCAAATTCCAACTTACATGACATAGATATGGTCTCTTGGGTAGGGGAAACAAAAACCACTCCAACACTAGCACCTTCCCTAGAAGAGGCTCCATTGAATTTTGTTTTTCCACATAGAGGTATTGGGGGGATGATCTTCACAAAAGGTAATGGGTTTGTTTCTTATTTAAATAGGTGGTTGAGGAACATCAGAGAGCTGCAATATGTTGGTTCCTAAATCAGTATCGGCTGAGAAAATGGGGTGGTTGATGGGATTGGATTCATCACTAATAATGTAGGCAAGTTGTGATTCTTTATAAATCCTCTATGTTCCCCTCCAAACACAGGAATGGTGGCATATGATAGATCCATTTGCAAAGTTATCCCTAGTCTTTTGATCCATGATCTAGACAAGAGCATCCTGAAGATAGGGGGGACATCAACTACCACTATGTCCATGACCACACTCTTCATTAGTAGTTGGAAAAAGGAGACAACCAGGTCCTTGATAACCCCGAGGCGTTTCACCTTCCTAGAATCGAATGAATACAGGTCGTGGTAGGTTTTTTCAACCTCCAACCCTAGCTCATCCATGACAATCTTAGGCATAAGATTGTGAGATGCACCAGAATCCATCAAGTAGTTGTGCAATTCTTTATCATGAATATTCAATGATTTATAAAAGGGAGGTGAGGAATCATCTCTATCCTCTACCAAAGGCCCTGGTATGAAAGTTTTATTTTCATCTTGGAGGTTGACCAAGTCTGTGGAATGAGATGAAGGTTCAAGCTGAAATATTTTAGAGAGGCACCTTTTGAATCCCTCGTGCTTGACTAACTCTGAAATAGGTACAGGGATCCTAATCTTTTGAATCTCATGCTTTAGGCTGAAAGAGGAGGGAGGCTTCAAAATATCCTTCACTTCTAGGATTAGGATTCTAGATACTGATGGGGGGGTTTATGCCTCCTTTTCTTTACTGTTGTCTGCTACATCTTTAGTAGGCTTCTCTGCTCTAGTAGGCTGATCAGAAATATCAATCTTCCCTTCTTTCTTCTTTTACCTTTAGCTATATCTATTTGGATTGTTGTTGATATTTTCCCCTTTTCTCAACTCATTTAGTTGGATATCCATGAGAGACTCCTCATATGAATATTGGGTTAAATGAGGAAATGAGGACGTGTCGCCAACACAATGGATGTTAGGGTCCTAACCCGCACATAGGTAGAGAAATATATGTGGATGTAATAAAGGTCAATATTAATAAGGCCTTTCAATAAAATAGAATAAGGCGGATGTAAGAAGACTTAATAGAAGATTCCGCTTCTAGAAGGATCTTCCTCTAGATGCTTCTCTTGATAAACATATTTAGTATAAATAAGGGTCGAGGGTATGAAAACCCTAGCTTGGAGATTATTGTAACAGAGCGCTGCTCGACTGGAGGTTGCCCCCTCGAAGAGTCTTGTGAACATTGCTTTTTGAATCAAAGTGTTATTTATGTGGTTGTTCTTATATCATTTATGTGTTATTGTGGAGATTATGTTGGTTATATTACTGTTATTCTTCCATTTCTAGCATTTTATTTCTATTCTGCATACTTTTTATATCTGGTATATTACAAGTGGTATTAGAGCACTTTCCTTGGCAGAAATTGTGGGAATTTTTTTTTTAGGGTAGAGATGTATTTCGACATCTTTAAGCCACCGAGATTTGTCATTACACGCATAAACCCGTGGTTGAGGGATTCATACACACAAGAAATACAAGTGGTTCTTAAGCGCACATCTGTTGGCCACCCTTGTAACCTCTGTTGGTACCCCTTCGAGTGGTAACAAATCAGACAACACCTGTGTATGGATTGGCCTAGATTTCTTGAAGCTCTCTTTAGATAAATTGATCGGCCACTTGACTGCTATAGTGCCATCGAGAACAACACTCGGGAATATAATCTCTAGTACCTGGGTAGTCGGGTAGTACGACTAAGGGTACGGTCTATCCTCCTTAGTTAGTTCCCTTAGATATTGGGTCGGGTACTACTGTTTGACCCCGCATGTATATCAGAGAGATATAGCACAGGGAAAACCCTTGTCTGTATAACCCTTGAATACCTAACTCTTGGGGGACAGAAAAATAAACAAATTAACACAAACAAGATCTATTGTCATGCAACTGTGTTCGGGTTTCCAAGTAAACACACATTTCTTTCTGGTTAAGCATTTGGGGATTTCATCACTGCAATATTCTTCAGACCGGAGTAGAACTCCGCAGGTGTAAAAAAAAAAAAAAAAAAAAAAAGTCACCATTATTTGAGACCTATCCAATTGGATCCATCTCTTTGCCCTTATCACATTCATCCATATCATTTTTTGGCATTTTTTTTTTGACCCCGCCTTCCCCTTTTTAGTTCACCCATCATCATGGCCCATACCTGTAGCCAAGAACTGGAGTCTCGCTTCAACACCTTGCAATATAGCTTCCTCAAGACCCAAAAATAAGTGAAACAACTCAGTGCTACTGTTGCCTCCATGGATACATCCATCAATACAACCATAAATACATCAGTGCAATCCTCAATGGAAGAAGTCAAAGAAGAACTGACCAACCAGCTTGAATTTGTCTTTGCCTCACTCTACACCAAACTGAAGATCCCTAACCCTTTCCCTGACGCACTGCCAAAGACTGAAGGTGAACATTTCTCCCATTCCCATACCTTTTAGCACCATTAATTTCAACGTGACATACGCCTTCCATTGGTGGATGTGACCAAATTTGATGGTTCAGACCCCATTGGTTGGGTCACCCAAATGGAACATTATTTCTCTTTATACGACATTACAGATGACTTGGCCAAACTCCGGTATGGTGTTCTCCATCTAGATCAAGAACGCTGACAATGTTGGTAATGGAGAAAAAACTCCCATCAAGGGTATATTACTTGGACCCAATTTGTGACTNATTGGTTGGGTCACCCAAATGGAACATTATTTCTCTTTATACGACATTACAGATGACTTGGCCAAACTCCGGTATGGTGTTCTCCATCTAGATCAAGAACGCTGACAATGTTGGTAATGGAGAAAAAACTCCCATCAAGGGTATATTACTTGGACCCAATTTGTGACCGAGCTTTATGAACGCTTTGACACTAACACCAACCATTTGGGCCGTTTGACAAAATTGAAACAATCATGAACAGTAGAAGACTTCATAGCTGCGTTTGAGCACCTGGCTTTTTGAACAGAGGGTATGAATGATGCTTTCTTTCGAGAGGGTTTTATCAGTGGCCTCAAGGAGGAGATTCAGGACCATGTCCTCATGGATCGACCTTCGAGTTGGGTGGAGGCTACTAAAAAATATAAAGAAGCACAACAAGTTGTATTCTCTCAAAACCGTAAACCTCCCTTTATCCATCGCCCTAAACCCGTAAACTTCACTACTCCCTCTGCCCCATTAAAGATCCAAAAATTGACCAGGGATGAAATGGTTGAACGCCAACTCAAAGGCCTTTGTTATAATTGTGATGACAAATATTTCCCGGGTCACAAATGTAAGGAACAAAAGCTTTTTATGGCCATCTCTAAGGATATTTCGGAAGAGGATGTTGAAACTCCCCTTGTGCCTGAGTCACCTGAAATCAATGACATAACCCCTCCCTCTGACCCTCTCGAAGTGGAACTGATCATTTCCCTCAATGCACTCATTGGCTTCTCCGCCCCCCAAACCCTCAAGTTAATCGGTTACATCAAGCATTGGAAGGTCATCATTCTGGTTGATAGTGGAAGCACCCATAATTTTATTCATCGCTGCATTGCCCAAGAAACCCATTTCTACATTCATGTAACACCCTGTTTCCCCCAGATTGTAAATATAACTGAACTAGCCAAGGACTATGGAAAAACTCATAAGTGTGAATATGTGATGTAATTTAACCTGCAGGAAGAGGTCAATGAATGTAAATGACAGTTTGAATTTATTGCAGAGCTGCTGAGAGGGGATGTGCGGAAAAGAGACCACGATGGTGGTGGAGAGCACCTTGAAAAAGGGGCATTAACTTCCACCAGTAATAAAAAGAAAACAACACCGTATTTGGAGTCCACTGGCTCGGAGAACCAAAAGCGGCTCGCTGGCCCTGAAATTTAATAGCTCGCAGACTGGTAGGCGGATGGCTTGATGATGGATGGGATGGTGAACCACCCATTCATAGAGCCATCGGGACTGATCAAACGCGAGGGGAATCGTGCCACACACGACCTCGCGAGAGGATGAGGCGTACGGCTGAAACGATTGAAAGAGGGCGAACGCGAGGGGAACTCGGCAGTTTTTACGCGGAGTGAGTGATCGCAGGGGGGAGGATTGCAGCCTTCACTCCTAGACACTGGTAGATAGTGAGACGCAGGTCTAAAGAAAGTCGTGGTCTCGGCTCGGGGGTGGCTAGTGGTAAATCCATTTAGAGTCGCTACGCCTACGGTTGGGAGGAAATGAGCACCCCTCTCAGCAGTCGCTTCCATTGTTGAAGTTATTTCTGATAAGTGTTTCACTTATATTGCATTCTGAAATTTATATGATGTCACATATATTCATGAACTGTGGAATTGTACATGTTCTCCTGTGTAGAAATGTCTGTGTATTAATTTATGATAAGGAGTAGATGTTAGCTCATAGAACTGTGAAATTGTAAAGGATTGCGGTATGAGAGTGTTCACATCATGTTTGATATGAATAAGTTGATATATGCTTATCACAAAGGATATCATGCATGAATTACGGCAATACACTGAAACTACCCATGCCCAGCCTCTCTCGGAAAGCAGTCTTTCTTTATCTACTCTCGGGAATGACCCGATAAGGATCTCTTCACAGAAATTTCCTCCTCGGAAAGGTTCTCCCAGAACCCAGAATAAGGATTTGAATGCATCGGCCTTATTAACACTGTACGAGGAAGAACGATCCTATTTAGGTTCCATGATANAAGTTGATATATGCTTATCACAAAGGATATCATGCATGAATTACGGCAATACACTGAAACTACCCATGCCCAGCCGCTCTCGGAAAGCAGTCTTTCTTTATCTACTCTCGGGAATGACCCGATAAGGATCTCTTCACAGAAATTTCCTCCTCGGAAAGGTTCTCCCAGAACCCAGAATAAGGATTTGAGTGCATCGGCCTTATTAACACTGTACGAGGAAGAACGATCCTATTTAGGTTCCATGATAATAGTATTATGCGATAAATAAGTTGACGGATGAAATCTCGTCGGAGTGAACCATAGTCATTCACAACCATTAGATTGTTGAAAGTAACGTAGGCGACCTTCACGCTTTAAGAGCTGTTGGAGGTTGAGCACCGGAAGAACGTGAGAAGTCTCTGAAGGAGTCAGAGAGGGACAAAAGCTCAGGAGGGGCATTTCCTTGTAAGCATCTGAGGAACAGGCCTGGGAGAGTTTTTGAACCAAAGGAAAGCTTAGAAGTCGGAGGATTCTCAAGTGGAAGGGAATCGACGGCGGGTAACTCCAGCGAAGTTTCGCGAAATCCTGAGGACCTTCCGATCGTGGAGGAGTTGCGCGGGAGATAACCCGTAAGTACGGGTGTGGAGAACCAAAGTCCATCGGACCTCGGGGTTTCGGCATTCGGGGATTGATAAGGTGAGAGTTCTACACCTCATGAAATCGCGAGTCGCGACTCCCCTAATCGATCTGAACCGTCGATCAGAAAGGGACACGTGGCATGAGATCCCTGAGGATCGAGGTTCGGGGTTTGGTGTTTCCCGGAGACAAGGGTTCAAACTCTTTGAACTCGTGACCGACGATTTCCCAAATTAACAGGAGCCGTCGATCATCGGAGGGACATGTGGCCTCAGATCCCGGACGTCAGGGTTCGGCGTTCGGTGTTCCCGGAAGTGCAAGTTCAAGCTCTTTGAAAATCACGACCGGCGATTTCCCGAGTCCACTGGGGCCGTTGATCAAAAAGGGGCACGTGGCGAAGGATCCTGAGGAGTCGGGATTCGGGGTTTGGCAAGGTCTGTGACCTTGTGCACCAGGAACCGCGATTTCCCGAATCGCGATTTCCCCACAGTCGAGTGGAGTACAGGTGGAAGCGTATCGGAGTTCGGCGTTCGGGGGTTCACCGTGTAAGTGAATTACGACATTTCATACGCCGATTTCCCGATAGGGAATTCTCCGATAGAGGGAAGTGTTGACCCGTTGACCATCGGGGTTCAGGGTTTCGTTGTGTATGTGATTTGTGTTCGCGTGAATCGCGAACTCCCGAGTCGCGATATCCCGATATAGAACCGGGGATTGGCATTTCGCTAATGCGAAGTTATGGAGACTTCTCATGAAAGGGAGATTAATCCCAAAATTTTTCTTTTTAAATTATGGTAGTGGGTGTGTTACAAATGGTGGGTGTGTTACAAAGTGGTATCAGAGCATGGTTACAACACTCGGCCTGATTGGGCTCATGCACGAGTTGCTTATAAACCCTGTTCGAAAATGCTCCTATGAGGAGTAATCCCCTGACTTAACTATCTTATCCAGGATTAAAAAAAAAAAAACTTGGAATATGAACACCCGACTGTGTATGCATGTGAAAGAACTATGGAATTATGCATACATTATGAAATATATTTAATGCTTGACTAATATCCAACATTTGTCTTCACATTCAAGCAGACGATCAACCACGGGAGTCTACAAACGCAGAGTATGGTGACCCACCAAGAGGTGGGAGAAGGCTCCCATAACAGAGACGAAGAGTCTGACGAAAGAAGAGCAGTAGGAACCCCTACAGACTTAGCTGAGACGATGAAGAGTCTCATGGTCGAATTGCAAAGCTGCAAGGCCGATAATGAAAGGATGATGAAAGAACAAGAGAAGCAAACTAAAATTAATGCAGTTCTACTGCAGAGCCTATCTGACCTACAACGAAAAATGCAACATGAACCTGAGATGCAAAATCAAGGTCGTGTCAGTGGCCACACTGAGAGAAGCACATCCAGAAAGGTCCACCCCAGAGGTAAAGGACCAATGCCAGGTGATTCCACGGAGAAGGAACTCAGTAATTCGGAAGGTTCTTCTAGCAGCAGGATCAGTCCCTATTCTCGCAGAAAACAGAAGAAACAAAAGACTTCTAAGAGTCATAAATTTGAGGAATTTAAAAAGGCCAAACCTCCTTCCTTCGACGGCGAGATAAATAAGGGAGAGGAGGCTGAGGCTTGGCTACTTGGACTAAAGAAATATTTCAGAGTCCATGATTTCTCAGATAACTTGAAGGCTCGAGTGGCCACTTTCAACCTGAACGGGAAGGCTTCCATCTGGTGGGAAGACCTTAAGAATATGAAAGGGGTCCGTGAGGAGGACTTGTCTTGGAAACAATTCGAGAAGTACTTCCGGAAGAAGTATTTGTCGGAAAGGTATTTCGACGAGAAGGCTAAGGAGTTTTATGAACTCAAACTGGGCCAACTTACCATGGAGGAATATGTCAACAAATTCCTTGACTTACTGAGGTACGTACCCTACATCAAAGAAGAGAAGGCGAAGGTACAACGCTTCATCAGCGGGCTGCCCAAAGAATACCGGAACCGAATTGAGTTCGACGAACCAAAGACCTTAGAAGAGACTATACGAAAGGCAACATATTGTCATGAGCAATATGGACATCGGGCAGAGCCCCGTGGAGATTGGAAACCAAAGAATAATCCAAAATTTCAGAAGAAAGGGAGCAAATCCTTGAGGTTTAAAAAACTACACGCAAAACCACAGAACGCATTCTCCAACCCGAAGTGTACTCCAGCAGAACTTTTCCTCGGTGGATGGAAATAAAATTTCTGGACCTATACCAGTAAAGACTGATAACCCAAAGAGAAAGACTTTGGAATGCTGGGATTGCAGAGGATATCATCTCCGAAGAGACTGTCCACTTCGACAACAGAACAGTCGGAAGATTTATAACATGCAGGAAGCTACCATAGTCAATGACGTGGCCAGGAGTGTGCCACGGATTTATGTAGCCTTGGACAATAACCAGGCTTACCACCAAGCTTCAGTGGTGGAAATAGAAGGTATGATCTTCAACCAATTGGTATTTGTTTTGATTGACCCTGGTTCAAATTTGAGCTATATATCCCCTAAAACCATTGATGAGTGTAAGCTACAGCCACAGAAGCAAACTAAACCATGGTTGGTACAGTTAGCCACCGGCACCAAAAGGAAGGTGGTAGAGGCCGTACCATCCTGCCAATTCAGGTTGGGTGAATTCCTCACCCAAACAACCTTTAATGTATTACCCCTGGGATCATACGATCTGTTGATTGGTATGGACTGGATGGCCGCCCATAAAGATAAACTGGACTGTTACTGTAAAACCTTAGAATGTGTGAGCGAAGGAGGAAAAAGGATAACCCTTCAAGGAATCCAAAAACCGGTCTTGGTGAGACAAATATCAGCATTACAAATGAGGAAGTATTGCCAAAAGGGATGTCCCTTATATGCAGTACAGGTGTTGAAAATAATCGAAGGTGCTAAACCAAGCCCTAAAGGTCACCCTATCCTGAGAGAATACCGAGATGTGTTTCCAGAGGAAATACCGGGTCTACCTCTAAGGAGAGACATTGATTTCTCAATAGAACTTGCACCAGGAGCAGTACCGGTGTCTAGAACACCCTATCGAATGAGCATGCCTGAATTAGTTGAACTCAAATTGCAACTGAAAGAGATGATGGATAAGGGTTATATTTGACCCAGCGTGTCCCCTTGGGGAGCACCGGTCCTGTTTGTGAAAAAGAAAGATGGCACCCTTAGACTGTGTATAGATTACAGACAACTTAATAAAGTAACCATAAAGAACAAATACCCCTTACCCAGAATCGATGATCTATTCGATCAGTTGGGAGGTGTGTCTGTTTTCTCAAAGATTGACTTGAGGTCCGGATACCATCAAGTCCGAATCAAGGGTGAAGACATCCATAAGACCGCTTTCCGGACACGTTATGGTCATTATGAGTTTGTGGTAGTACCATTTGGGTTAAACAATTCCCCTGCTACTTTCATGTGCTTAATGAACAATGTACTCAGTAAATTCTTAGATAAATTTGTACTAGTCTTTATTGATGATATCTTAATCTACTCTAAGAATAGAGAAGAACATGAAGAGCATCTTAGACTTGTGCTCCAAGTACTAAGAGAGCATCAGATCTATGCTAAATTCAACAAGTGTGACTTCTTTCAGAAACAAATACACTACTTGGGACATGTTCTGTCCAAAGAAGGGGTAGCGGTAGATCCTGACAAGATCAGGTCTATCATGGAATGGCCTACCCCAAAGGATGTCTCAGAAATTAGATCCTTCATGGGATTGGCGGGATACTATAGGAGGTTTATAAAAGATTTCTCCAAGATTGGTTGTCCAATCACTGCCCTCCAGAAGAAGGGAAAGAAATTTCGGTGGACACAGCAATGCGAAGAAAGATTTGAAACCTTGAAACATTTACTAACCCA
>JASDQU010735759.1:122654-154862 GCA_032191745.1 Picea mariana | reverse complement strand
CCCAGAACCCAGAATAAGGATTTGAACGCATCGGCCTTATTAACACTGTACGAGGAAGAACGATCCTATTTAGGTTCCATGATAATAGTATTATGCGATAAATAAGTTGACGGATGAAATCTCGTCGGAGTGAACCATAGTCATTCACAACCATTAGATTGATGAAAGTAACGCATGCGACATTCACGCTTTAAGAGCTGTTGGAGGTTGAGCACCGGAAGAACGTGAGAAGTCTCTGAAGGAGTCAGAGAGGGACAAAAGCTCAGGAGGGGCAGTTCCTTGTAAGAATCCGAGGAACAGGCCTGGGAGAGTTTTTGAACCAAAGGAAATCTTAGAAGTCGGAGGATTCTCAAGTGGAAGGGAATCGACAGCGGGTAACTCCAGCGAAGTTTCGCGAAATCCTGAGGACCGTCCGATCGTGGAGGAGTTGCACGGGAGCTAACCCGTAAGTACGGGTGTGGAGAACCAAAGTCCATCGGACCTTGGGGTTTCGGCGTTCGGGGATTTATAAGGTGAGAGTTATACACCTCATGAAATTGCGAGTCGCGACTCCCCGAATCGATCTGAACCGTCGATCAGAAAGGGACACGTGGCGTGAGATCCCTGAGGATCGGGGTTCGGGGTTTGGTGTTTCCCGGAGACAAGGGTTCAAACTCTTTGAACTCGCGACCGGCGATTTCCCGAATTAACAGGAGCCGTCGATCATCGGAGGGACACGTGGCCTCAGATCCCGGACGTCAAGGTTCGACGTTTGGCGTTCCTGGAAGTGCGAGTTCAAGCTCTTTGAAAATCGCGACCGGCGATTTCTCGAGTCCACTGGGGCCGTTGATCAAAAAGGGGCACGTGGCGAAGGATCCTGAGGAGTCGGGATTCGAGGTTTGGCAAGGTCTGTGACCTTGTGCACCAGGAACCGCGATTTCCTGAATCGCGATTTCCCCACAGTCGAGTGGAGTACAGGTGGAAGCGTATCGGAGTTCGGCGTTCGGGGGTTCACCGTGTAAGTGAATTACGGCATTTCATACGCCGATTTCCTNCGTGGCGAAGGATCCTGAGGAGTCGGGATTCGAGGTTTGGCAAGGTCTGTGACCTTGTGCACCAGGAACCACGATTTCCTGAATCGCGATTTCCCCACAGTCGAGTGGAGTACAGGTGGAAGCGTATCGGAGTTCGGCGTTCGGGGGTTCACCGTGTAAGTGAATTACGGCATTTCATACGCCGATTTCCTGATAGGGAATTCTATGATAGAGGGAAGTGTTGACCCGTTGACCATCGGGGTTCGGGGTTTCGTTGTGTATGTGATTTGTGTTCGCGTGAATCGCGAACTCCCGAGTCACGATATCCCGATATAGAACCGGGGATTGGCATTTTTCTAATGCGAAGTTATGGAGACTTCTCATGAAAGGGAGATTAATCCCAAAATTTTTCTTTTTAAATTATGGTAGTGGGTGTGTTACAAATGGTGGGTGTGTTCCAATCCATGTCGTCAACAATTTCCAAATCATGATTGCGAATGGTGGTTCCATGAAATGTGGAGGGCACTGTGAAAATGTGTGTCTCCAAATTGGTGACTACCACCTAAAATCCCATATGTTTTCTATCGACATGGGCAGTCGTGATATTGTGTTGGGTGCAGACTGGCTAAGAACTTTGGGTCCCATTCTCATGGATTTTAAGGAACTAACCATGCAATTCGACCAGGAAGGCCACCAATATAAATTCCAAGGCGTCACTGCTGGTTCACCTGAGGTCATTAGTTCCCATCGCATGGAAAATCTACTCAAAAAAGGTCATTCTGGTGTCATTGCCCAACTCCATTCCATAAAGGCAACAGAGACACCCCCGGTGTTGCAAGACCTCCAAGCCCTCCTTTCTAAACATCAAATGGTATTTTCCACTCCCCAAGGACTCCATCCTTCCCACGGTGTTCATGATCATTCCATTCCCCTTGTACCAGGAAGCCCTCCTCCGAATATCCATCCGTATCGCCACCCATTTTCACAAAAAAATGAAATTGAGAAAAAGGTCCAGGAACTCCTTACTGCAGGCATTATCCATCATAGTACGAGCCCTTACTCTTCCCCGGTAGTCATGGTCCTGAAAAAAGAAGGTTCTTGGAGAATGTGTCCTGATTTCCGTGCCCTCAACAAACTGACCATTAAAGACAAATTTCCCATTCTTGTCATTGATGACCTCCTGGATGAATTGAGTGGCTCCCAATTCTTTACTAAACTTGATCTTCGCTCAGGCTATCAGCAGATACGTATGAAAGAGGTTGACATTCCCAAGATGACCTTTCAAACTCATGAGGGCCACTATGAGTTTTTGGTCATGCCCTTTGGCTTGTGTAATTCCCCTTCCACCTTCCAAAGCCTCATGAATCATGTCTTCCATCCTTTTCTCCATCATTTTGTCTTAGTTTTCTTTGATGATATCCTCATCTATAGAAAAACCTAGATAGACCATATTACCCATGTGGATCGAGTTCTCCATCTACTCTCTCAGCACCAACTTTTCCTGAAACAGTTTAAATGTGCCTTTGGTGCCTCAGAAGTAGAATACTTGGGTCATCTAGTTGGCAAGGATGGCATCAGGGTGGATCCAAAAAACCTTGAAGCTATGCAAGACTGGCCACACCCAAAGACTCTCAAAATCTTGTGTGGATTTTGGACTTAACAGGGTATTATCGCAAGTTTGTTAAGAATTATGGCAAGATTGCAACACCTCTCATTGATATCCTAAAAAATAAATTTTTCAATTGGACTCCAGCCGCTTCTCAAGATTTCCAAACCTTGAAGATGGCCATGTGCACCACTCCGGTTCTGGCCCTTCCTGATTTCACAAAGACCTTTGTGTTGGAATGTGATGCCTCAGAGAAAGGAATTGGTGTTGTCCTTATGCAAGAGGGTCGACCTTTGGCCTTCACCAGAAAGAAACTATTTGAAAGGAATCTAGGCAAACCCATATATGAAAAGGAAATGTTGGCTATTCTGCATGCCGTTGATCTGTGGCACCCTTATCTCTTGGGGCAACGTTTCCAAATTAAGACAGACCATCAAAGCCTCAAGTACTTTCTCGAAAAACGCATTTCGTCCCCGGAGCAACAAAAATGGGTGACTAAACTCTTTGGATATGGTTATGAGATCATTTACAAGAAAGGAAAAGACAATGTAGTGGCAGATGCACTATCCCGAAAATATGAAGACGAAGGATCCTTTTTTTTCTCTTTCCTTCATTGTACTAGATTGGCTCCAAGCTGTTCGCTAGGAATGGCTACAAGATCCCAAAAGTTTGCATCTGATCCAGCAATTGCAAACCAATGCTCCAGCTCCCCCAGGATACTCTTCACTCTAGGATGAGCTTCGATACAAAGGCCATTTGTATTTAATTAAACAATCAATGCTTAAATCCACGGTACTTTCTGAGCTTCATGCTACACCCACAGCGGGGCACTCCGAGTTCACCAAAACCTATGACAGGGTCAAACGTTCTTTTTTTCTGGGATGGTATGGAACATGAAATCCGTAATTTTGTCGCTGAATGTGAGGTGTGTCAACGCAACAAGGGAAAAATAGTCAAATCTCCGGGCACACTACAACCGCTTCTGATCCCACCTGCTATTTGGAAGGATATCTCTATGGACTTTATTACCAGCTTACCCAAATCGGGAAATAAATCAGTCATAATGGTGGTTGTTGATCGCCTTTCCAAGTATGCTCATTTTTGTGCTCTTCAACATCCATTTATTGCATCCATGGTGGCTCAAATTTTCATGGACCATGTCTTCAAGCTTCATGGCATGCCACACTCTATTGTTTCTGATCGAGACCCAACTTTCACAAGCAATTTTTGGCAAGAACTATTCAAGCTTCAGGGCACCCAATCGCATCTCAACACAACTTATCATCCCCAGATTGATGGTCAAACGAAAGTTGTCAACAAGTGTTTGGAGACATATCTGAGGTGTTTTTCCTCTAAAAATCAAAATCAGTGGGTTCAATGGTTACCCCTAGCTGAATGGTGGTACAACACTTCCTACCATACAACTACATGTATGACTCCTTTTGAAGCTGTATATGGACAAAAGCCACCTTCAGTTCTCTCTTACTTACCGTTTACCTCGAAGGTCCAGGTGGTTGACCAAACACTTACAGTTCGAGAGGATATTCTTCATACCCTCAAAGAGAACTTGGTCATGGCATAGAATCACATGAAGAAACAAGCAGATCAAGGTCGCTCTGAACGTCAATTTGCAAAAGGGGATCAGGTGTTTCTATGACTGCAACCATACAAGCAAACTTCCCTCAAGGCCAAGCATTATCAGAAGCTAGCGCCCAAATTTTATGGTCCTTATACAATTCTCAAGCATGTGGGACAAGTCGCCTATCAGTTAGCTCTACCCAGTCATTCGAAGCTACATCCTGTTTTTCATGTTTCATGCTTAAATAAGGTGATTGGAACTCAGTGCCAAATTCAAACCAACCTTCCCGAGTTAGCTGAAGAAGGATCCATTTGGATACAGTTTTGGACCAGTGTGAGCATCACCTACTTCAGAGAACCATCAAGGAAGTGCTCATCCAGTGGAAATATACAACTCTAGAAGATGCCACTTGGGAACCAACTACCATTCTGTAGCAGTTTCCACATATCAATCCTTGAGTACAAGGATATTTTTAAGGGGGTGGACATGTTAGGGTCCTAACCCACACATAGGTAGAGCAATATATTCAGATGTAATAAAGGTCAATATTAATAAGGCCTTTCAATAAAATAGAATAAGGCGGATGTAAGAAGACCTAATAGAAGCTTCTGCTTCTAGAAGGATCTTCCTCTAGATGCTTCTCTTGATAGACATATTTAGTATAAATAAGGGTTGAGGGTATGAAAACCCTAGCTTGGATATTATTGTAACAAAGTGCTGCTCGACTGGAGGTTGCCCCCTCGAAAAGGCCCATGAACATTGCTTTCTGAATCAAAGTGCTATTTCTGTGGTTGTTCTTATATCATTTCTGTGTTATTGTGGAGATTATGCTGGTTATATTACTGCTATTCTGCCATTTCTAGCATTTTATTTATGTTCTGCATACTTTTTATATCTGGTATATTACAATGGATTTCAGGATCAACATCTTCTTCCTCTCCTTCTTCATCAGTAACAAGGTTATTTTGGAGAGGAGCTCGAATTTTGTGATCATCCCTATCCATGCTTATTTGATCTCTTTGGATGATCCGAGGGGCATAATTTGGTCTTTTGAAGTTACCCCTATTATCAACATTTTGGGGATTCCTATAACTCTGCTTTCCTTCCAATTCCAACCTTTCCATTTTATTCCAACCTTTCCATTTTAGCAGAAAGTAATTTTAGTAGTTTGGTCACTTCATCCATTTGAGGGGGGCAACAAAGGAACCAAAGGTCAAAGTTTTAGACCTACCTTTTCTTTTGTCTCTATCAACCTTACTCCTAAGCTTGTCAACTGCCAATATATTGGATTCTACTTCAAGGGATTCATCTTGCATATGATCCAAAGAGGTAGATCTTCTTTCTCTCAACAAGAGGCAAAACTAAGGGTCAAAAGAAATAGCATAAGTAATCTTGGTAGAGGTTTTTGTAGGCTTAATTTCAGTGGGAATATTTTTATACATCTTATTAAATCTTTTTGAGAAATCTAAAACGGATTCCCCCTCTTCTCTCTTAAGTGCCCCAAATTCTGTAATATAATAAAGGAAATCTTTTTTATCTCCCCAATGTCTTAAGAATAAATCATCCAGAGAATCAATACCGTCAATAGATATAGGAGGAAAGTCCTTAAACCAACTCCTAGAATCACCATCAAGGCTTTGTACAAAAACTCTCATAAACACATCTTCATTTTTGATGCCCTAAATATCTGCAAATAAATAAAAAGTTGAAAGGTTCTCTTTTGTAGTTACGTCTCCCTCCTCTGTGAACTGAGGCATGTACTTAGGGTAGTCTGTGGCTGGGAGAGAATTCATAGGCTGAGGTAAAACCAGAGGGGCGTATCTAGCAACCAATACCTCAGCCATCATGTTCCTAGGAGGATTAGCACCTGCCATTTGGATGTGAACTGGGGGAGAAACAAGAGGAGATGGATTCAGGACAGGTATGACTGTAGCAATGTTTCTAGGAGAAAGAGGAAACAACTGAGTGTTGGGGGAAAAAGATGCAAGGATCAAGGGAACAAAGGTTTCCCCTTCTGTAAATGCAACAACTCTAATAAGCGAAGGAGTAGTAAATCCTGGAGTGGGGAAGTCTTCTGAGGTTCTGAGTCTAAACCACTGTACAACTTCAGGGGAAATAGGGGTGTCAAATATTTCTCCTCCCAAACTGAGACTAGGAGGGGAGAAATCAATAGGAAAACTCCCAAAATTTAAATTCCTTGAAACTCCAACAGACGGTATAACAAGAGAATTAGAAACAACTACTGGAGTTTTTAAAGAAGGATTAAGAAAACTACCAGAATCACCTGGTACAACAGTTGAAGTACCTTCCTGAGGGGTCTTTTCTTTTCTGATAATTTTTTTTAGAGCCACAAATGAAACAGTGGAGTCCCCAGGTGAAAGTTGCAATCTTCAAGGTACTAATTTTTTATGAACCTTCAGAATCATAATTTCTTTGTCGTTCTTACCTAGGGAAATGTCTTCAATTATTTCCCCGACAAAAATGCCAAGAATGTTAGCATTGAGAGTCACCCTCATATTGCGGGAGGATAAGCCCAGTACCCATCAGAAAGTTCAGTGGATGTTTGATTTATGAATGGAGGTCAAATGGACTAAACTCGATACAAGAATGATTTCAACACAGAAACTAGGAAGACAATGCACATGGAAGTGAGGGCCTCATTAACTTTAGTCAGTGAATTGAGTTTAAGGGTGAGCAGAAGGAAGAATTAGTGAGAAAGTGGACAAGTCAGCTATGGGCATCCGACCTTCAAGCAACTTGGTGAAGAAAAATTTAGGCTCAATAATGCTCTTGAACTCAATCTTTAGACACTGAAATATGTCATAGGCACACAATTACAATAGCATAATGATAAAACCTACATCACGATGAAACTACAACAAATCGACTAGATCCTCCATGCCCAAGCCTTTCAGTGTGAGGAGAAATAAGATAACAGGGAAGCTAACTAAAACTGGTCACGATAACACTATAATCAAACCTACATTATAATAACATCACCACCCTCGACTGGATCCTCCATGCCCGAGTGTTTTAGCATAGGTTTTATAAAGAGATGAAAAGAGGTTGACTTCTATTAATGCGAAAGTCTCAAATTTGATACATAACTAGAGAAAAACTCTGGTATCAAAATATTACAATATAGGGATCACTTCTCAACCAATTGACGACCATAACAAAATATCAAATTGAAACATTTATACTCAGATCAGTCCTCGACTATCAAGAGTGTGATCTGATCACTACATTCAAAGAATTGTGTCTGAGCAGTCTTCTGTCAGACTGTGCATGTATCCCTCTGTCAGACGTGAGCTCATATCAACATGGGTCTACAGAAAAATCTGTCCACAGGGGTACCATGGGCTAACAGTTCAGTCCCCACGACCGGGCCTTCCATGCCTTCCATTTATGGAGTGATCCGAGGTTTCAACCACCAACTCTATTTTCATTATCTGCCTCTTCTCGAGATCACAATGAGACTTAATTCTTAGGGGGCAGGCACATGCTACTCTTGGAGAGGAA
This sequence comes from Picea mariana, assembly GCA_032191745.1. Taxonomy (NCBI): domain Eukaryota; kingdom Viridiplantae; phylum Streptophyta; class Pinopsida; order Pinales; family Pinaceae; genus Picea; species Picea mariana. The sequence continues at coordinate 147,142 of JASDQU010735759.1, read as the reverse complement.
GCTATATGAGCATGTGATTGCAGGGCCTTCAAAAGCGGTTTTGAATCACACCGCCTTTGATCCCGCAATTCACCACCTTCCACCACGTATTAATTTTTCCTTACCATCGTGTCAATTATGGGACTGCTCAAGAAAATTATCGCCTGATCATGTTTCATCCCCGCAATGAACTATGGCCATAGATCTGGTCCAATCTGAGATCTGGGCACACCTACTAGATTTAACGCCCCTTCCAAGATTAAGCACCCACCAACTTTGAGGTCTGCTAAAACTGTGCCTTGAAGGAGGGCGCTATCCTTTCCTTTTGCTCCTTCATAGATGTGACCTAGGGCTATGACCTCACGTAGACATGTAATTGCGGGCATGGACAAGAGTGGTTTGGAAACAAACTTCTTCTATCCCTGCAATTCATCACAAGCCACCACCTATCCCCTTCTCAAAACCATGGTTCTGATTGCGGCCCACCCTTGAAATTTTAAAGCTTGAGCACCTTCTGACCCTGCAATGGAGCATGGCCACTGATCTTGCATTCTAAGATGAGGCTCTTTGATCAACAAATCAAATCTTGTGCTTTTAGATCGATGGATAATATCTACACCCTCTCAAATCGACTACCGCGATTTTCTTCACGATTCGAGCTTTGGACCTTTCAAATCTCAAACCTTCTCTTCCTTCAGTGATTTTACCCGGAGCTGAAGATCTAATGACGCGTGTCCTCTTGAATAAAAAAATCAAGAATTACTTTGGACCTTTATTGAGAGTTCACATATTTATGCCACATGTCCCCTGGATCTTCCTTCAAGTAAATCCTCCGTAGTGCTGGATCAGATGACGTGTGTCCCTCGAAAGATCAGTGGCTGAGATCCTTTCGGGTCTTCAGACTTCGGCAATTTCAAAAGTGAAACATGAAAAATCTCCCGGAGGAGAATCGTCGAAGTGTCGTGGCAGCTTGACATCATATGATGTCATGGCTGCTGATGTGTCAAAAAAGGAGGGTGACACGTGCTACACCCAATTGAACTGGAATGAGTTCCATGTGTCCTGACTCGTGAGTGTGCCACATGCTTTCAACATTTCAAGAATTTGGCCACTTTGGAAGCTTCGACACTTCGAGACTTTAGGCTTCCGCCCTTCGAGACTTTTCAATGCACAACTCGCGCAATCCTCTGAAGTAAAATCCCCAAAACGCCTGATCTGATGACGCGTGGCCCCCTACAGATCGACAATCCATATTCACTTTGGGCCTTTGACACTTCAGGGCTTCATCACTTCGAGACTTTGGGCTTCGGCCTTTCGGGACTTTTCGATGCACAACTCACGCAATCCTCCGAAGTAAAATCCCCAAAACGCTTGATTTGATGATGCGTGCCCCCCCACAGATCAACAATCTAGATTCACTTCGGGCCTTCAGCACTTTAGGGTTTCGACACTTCAGGACTTCGAGCTTCGAGACTTCGGGAACTTTATGCACTTCTCATTTTAAAACTCTCGAAGCCCATTTCCACGAACCCTCGGATCAGTTTCCACATATCCCCCTTTAAGATCTAGGGCTCATGCTCACTTCGGGCTTCGGGACTTTGGAATTTTTCTCTGGTGCTATACTTCGTACAACTTCAAGATTTTGAATGCCCGTGAGCCACTAATCTGAACTTCGAATTAAATTCTCTCCCTTGAAAAATGAACTTGCTTACTTGCTTGATTCGATTCCATAACAGACCGCTTTGAGTGTTGCACTTTATTCTCATGGCTACGACCTGTGTAAACAAAGACTTGGATGATTGGTTGTGGGCTCGAGAAAATAGAAGGAAAAGGAGATGAGTGATCATCCTTAAAAGAAAACAGAAAGGCTTCGGGCAAAAAACATTTTCAGGTAAGACAACAAGGGAAAATAGGCCGCTTAAACAAAAAGGGGAAAACAAAAAATGACTTTTCCAGCTGAAGAAGAAAAACTTAAAGACCTGGCCTACGAAAGAGAGAGAGAGAGGCAGGGCAAGGATACAAACTCAAGTATTTTTGACACACACCTATAGCCCTTGACACTTAATGTGGTAATAGATTGCATCTACATCAACTGCGCAAAATCCTTAGGACATACCAACATGTGATATACCTTCATCGTTGGATCACACTTATGAAGCGCAACCTCTAGGATAAGTAAGTACCATAAAGGCTTTCTTGGAATCCTGTGTTATGCTATTAAATGACCAATCATCTGTTAAAATTTTGCGAAATATGATAGAAATATGTAACGCAGAGGTAGAGGGGAAATTAGAATAGAAAACAATCAATCACCTTCATACAAGAAGGAGGACAAATAGGGAGTTCAGATTAAATGCTAACATTGGATATTTCAGTACGAGGGACACTATACTAGATTTAGGCTCTGAGGTGAATGTACTACTTAATAATACATGGAAATATATGGGAGGGCCCACATTAGGATATTCACCAGTTTAGTTGAAACTAGCAAATCAACACAGGGTTCTGCCAATTTAAAGGCTAAAGGGTGTGACAATAGATTTGGATGGAGTGCACACTAAAGGTGATTTCAAAGTGACATAAATAGTGGATGGCACAACACCTTATCCAACATTTCTTGGCTTGGATTGGGTATTTGAAAATCATGCCATAATCAATTTGAAGATGAGGAAGATGACATTCGAGTTAGGAGAGTACAAATTCATTGTGCCATTATATCCATCAGAAGGAGAAAGGTTTGTAGAACCCACTTGTTTATACTTGGAGGAAATTAACCAGTTATATAGAACCACTATGTGAGAAGAATATTATGTGAATCCAACTACAGATGGGGTACTTAGTTGGAGAAGTATCACGTCATGCGCGTCAGACTCAAATACAGGGATGGAGAATTGGCAGCAGATATTACATGAATTCCACACAAGAAGGTGTGCAAGAATAGACCACGTAGGTACAAAGATAAAAGAACCTCCCAACTTTCATGGGGTGAATGACTTAGAAGAATTACTAACAAGATACAAATATGAAGTGTTATAAAATCAGAGGCTCTTATCTCTGGATATAGTACTCAAGTCAACACCTGGAAGATGGTGGGGTGTGCACAAAGAGATAGTCAAGGACTAGTACCAATTTAAGCGGTTACTGCGCATCAAATTTGGCGCAGAACCGGGAAGCAACCAACTATAGAGATATGATGGACAGGGGACACTAGAAGAACACTTGGAGAAGTGCATAACACTATGGAGAATGAAACCACCAGAGGAATGGCCTCATCACTTTATTCACACATTGGAAGGGATTCCAACAAACTGGTATGTATACCAGGAACTGTGTAGAGGAACTGTTGAATGGATAGCATTACAGAAAATTTTACAGTCACTTTCTCATTTGAACATGGGAACCCGAACATTGATTCAACACTCAGACAAATCAGAGGGGTGATATTCATTAAGGAACCAAAAATTGAACTTATGACAAAATAGCAAGAGCATAACAAACATATAGTTAAAGAACTATTGTCATGCTACCATGTGCAGGAAGAAGCACCAGATAAAGATGACCCGCACAACATTTAGATTACAAAAGTTGAAGGTGAAAGAGAGGTGGAAGGTCCACCTTTGGAATTAGAAGTGTTTGTTGCACCAATCAAGGTGAATAAAGTCAACATTGGGACAACTAAGAATCCCAAAATGGCCAACATTGGAGACTACTAGGATGAGCAAACAATAAAAATCATTACAAAGTTATTGCGCGAGTACAATGACCTATTCCCAACAATGTTCACAGAAATGAAAGGAATAGAAGGAGTTCTAGGTGAGATGAATATACCTCTCAAACCTGAGGCAAGACCTATCAGAAAAAGACCCTACAGACTAAACCCAATATATAAGCAGAAAGTAAAAGAAGAAATTGACATAATGTTGGAGGCTGGAATCATAGAACCAGTGGAGGAATTTGAATGGGTAAGCCCATGGTATTTTAAAGTAAGAAGCAGGGAGGGATAAGGATATGTGTCGAATTGAGGAAGCTGAATGATGCTTTCCTACATGACCCTTTTCCTACCCCTTTCATAGATAAGATATTAGATAATGTAGGAGGCCAAGAAGCATACTTATTCCCAGATGGATTCTCAAGATACCATCAGATCAAGATATCCCCAGAAGACAGGTACAAGACCACTTTTTCCACCGAATTGGTATCCTACCAGTATACAGTCATGGGTTTTGGACTAAAGAATGCACCAACAATATTTTCTAGAGTAGTCATAGTTGTATTCAAAGAATTCATCCATTAGTTTTTAGAGGTATATCTGGACGATTGGACAATCTATAGTCAGTTGAAAGATCATGTAGAGGTGTTAAGACTAATGTTGGAAATATGCAGGCAATGTGAGATATCGTTGAACATTAATAAATTCATATTTGGGACACCTTTTGGAATTTTATTGGGTCATATAGTATGCAGACAGGGTCTAATAGTGGATCTTGCAAAGATTGCAGTCATTGTTAAATTACCACCACGAAAATCAGTGCGCTAGTTTAGATAAACATTGTGACATACATGCTACTATAGGAAATTCATAAAAGGGTATTCACATATCACTGTGCCGATGGAGAAACTACTCAAGAAAGATATCAAATTTCAGTCGATTAATGAGGACTGTCAGCGAGGTTTGAACACCTTAAAATAAAAAATGCTCACAACACCTATACTAGTATTCCTATATTGGGAGAAGACATTTCATGTGAATGTAGATGCATCAACCATAGCACCTGGAGCGATTTTGGTGTAGCCAGGAACAGGGGAATTGGACCATTCTATAGCATTTGCTAGCAGAAAATTGTCAGAGTTAGAGTAGAATTACAATACCACAGAAAGAGAAGGCCTATCTATGGTCTATGCACTTCAAAAGTTCATACATTACTTACTGGGAAAATTCTTCAATATGTTTATAGATGATTCATCTCTCAAATACCTAGTCAACAAGCCAGTGTTGGGGGGGAGAATTTGTAGATGGTTACTATGGTTCTAAGAATTTGACTTTGAAGTGATAGTCAAACTAGGGAAGTTGAATGCAGGACTTGATCACCTATCAAGGATCACCAATGGAGAGGAATCTATGAATCTAGAGGAAAACTTCCCCGACGCACAATTATTTTTAGTCCAAGTAGTTGATGAATATTTTATTGACATCATTCAATACTTGAGTACATGGACTACACCATAAGAATTCAACACTGCACATAAGAAACATATGGTAGTCAGAGATGCAGACTATCAAGTGACTGTAGGAAGTGTTATACAAGATGGGCGCAGAGTCCATTTTGAGAAGATGTGTACTAGAACATGAGAGGCCTAGAATTATAGAGATGCTCATGAGGGAATAGCTGGAGGACATTATGAAGGAAAAGATACCACACAGGACTATGGTGGATGAACATTCACAGAGATGCAAAGGAATACTACCAGAGATGTGATGTATGTCAGAGGGTTGGTAAACCTAATAGACAGGACGAGATGCCCCTAACACCACAAGTAATATTGCAGGTATTTGACAAATTGGAAATAGACTTTGTGGGACCAATTAACCCACCAACAAAGAGGTTAGGATCAAGGTATATTATTATTGTGACATAATACTTAACAAGATGGGCAGAAGAAGCACTAGTCAAAGATTGCAGCGCAAAGACAATAACATACCTCCTGTTTGAGAAAGTGATCACTAGATTTGGATGCCCAAGGATTTTTATGAGTGACCAAGGCACTCACTTCATCAATAACACCATCAAGGCTATGATTGAGGATTTTGAAGTCTATCATCAAAAGAGTACACCATATCACCCTGAAATAAAATGGAACAGTGGAAGCCTTTAATGAGATCCTAGAGAATGAACTGACAAAGATCTGCAATGTCAATAGGGATGATTGGGACTTGAAGATACCAACAGTATTATGGGCATACAAGACTACATGAAAAAAATTGATAGGGTAGACACCATCCAGGTTGTTGTATGGACAAGAAGTAGTGGTGCCATTAGAAGTTTTGGTACCTAGTCTGCGCGTAGCAACAATCACTAACATGACAAAATGAGGCACAATAAAAGAAAGTTTAAGTCAGCTGATGCTGATGGAAGAAGATAAGATTCTAGCAAGATTTCACCAAGAAGTACAGAAAGCAAGGGACACATCTTGGCATGACAGACATATTAAAAGGAAGAGTTTCAAGGATGGAAGCCTAGTCTTGGTGTATGAAAGTAAATTTATTCAACACCCAGGAAAATTCAGAATGCATTGGTTTGGAGAATATGAAGTGAAGACTGTCATAGATGGGGGAGCTATATAGTTGAAAGATTTGGGAGGTACAGATCTCAGAGGAATGATCAGTGGGAGTCAATTGAAGTTGTATAGGGATAGTTGACCTCCTAGTACTTAGAAGGTACAATGCAGTATGAAAAGTATGTATATAATGTACTATAGTAGATACTAGACAAAAAAATGACAAAACCAAATAAAAAGAGAAAAACATATACAAAAATACAAAAAGACAGAAAAAGTTGTGTGTAGGAATTACTATGCTAGATATCAGAATATAGTGCACAGTAAAAAGGAAAGTTGGCGCGAATGTATGGAAAATGTGAAAAATGACCGCGAAAAGTTCTATAAAGGGCGAAAAAGGCACAATTATTCAACACTTAGCGATTTTTGAGCTCAGAGAGATTAGAAGAAGCCATTCCCTAATTTTGAAAACATCAATGTAGTCAACCAAGTTTACGACAGTTGCACAACATGGCTCCACCAAAGCCGGGGTCATCAGGCTGTTCATAAGGGTCACCCAACAAGGTCAGAGGCGTAAGGAAAACATACAACCCGAACCCTTCATCGAGCTCGAAGAATTGACCACTTCAGAGCCAGATTTGAGTATCCTGACGTGGGTGGAGGAAGATTTCCCCACAACGTAGAGAGGATAGGTAGGGAAGAGCTCTGGAGCCAAGAATGGGGTTTCAAAACCTAAACTAGAGGAGCTAATAAGACTGATCGACACAAAGGAACCCACACCATCCCAGACACGAGAAGAAGTCCAGGTCGAGGACATAACAGACCGACCCAACTCACTGAGGGACGAGGAGGGCGTAGAAGTCACTGAGGCGGGCACATCCACAGATGAAAAGAAGAGAAAGACCCCCAAGAGCCTAAATATTTACCTACCCTTTATCCCAGATGCAATTCTAAACCCTAAACCCAAAAAAAATGAATATTACTGAGCATCTTAAAGGAGTACAAGACATGAAGAATCTGCAAGCAGAGATAATAACTGTGCAGATGTAGAATAAGGACCGACAACCCCAAATGGAACCTCTCCAAGAGCTAGTCGTGAAGATCATTGCGTAGTCAGAGAAGGCAAAGAAGAACATGGCGCAAACACAAGAAAAGTGTGCAGAAATGATTCGGGAGGAGATCACAGCACAAGCATTAGACACACTCACGGAAAAGGCTGCGCAGGCTCAAATACAAGGAAGGGAAATTGTAGACAAGTTCTACACTCTAGCAGGAGCAGTTGAGGGAGCGTGCAAATCCTAGGTGACTCGGGACAAGCCACATGTCAGTGTTGAGGGCTTGTTGGGCGCAAGTCCATTTTGGGGAAAAGGCTATTTTTGGAGAGAAAAACACGAAGTGGGAAAAAGACAGCTGGAAGGAAAGGCATCACGTGCGAGGGAAGCATGCAAGGTAAACCTAACTAAATTAGGTTTAGGGTATTCACAAGAGATTGTAATGTCTAATAAGACAAAAATATGCATAAGTAGTACCTAGGACGTCTAGGGAAGAGGGGGAGAGAGAAGAAGGCTATAGGTCGAGATAGTCCAGAGGTTGTAAAAAGCTTGTAATAGCTGCAACATTTTGTAATATGGTGAGCTAGAGGAGAGTCGAGCAACTCAATCCTATTAGATCACATGATGAGGGGCTTGGTGCAATATAGTCAGCCTCACAAGGATCGATAATCTTGTTGAGATTGTAAGATCCAAGACTGTAAGTGCGTGCAACGCGATATATTGATGAGATATAATAAAAGAGCTTGAGAGACAAATCTTTTGTGGATGTAGCCCAGGAGGGGGTGAACCACGATAGAACATGCGTTATGTGATTGAATTTTATTCATCTTCTTTGTTGTTAATGATTAAATGTTAGATAAATGAATGAAGGAATTAGTTAGATCTGGTATTTCACATGCATGAGTAAGAGTGACAGATTAATCAAGATAAGTTGAATTCTAGACTAAGTAAATGAAGGTCACAGGGTACAATCATAGATCCCCACTCATTCCTAGGTTGCAAGCATCTGAGTATTGCATCCACCCATATAACTATCTTGGGTGAGACTGCACAGTGCACCCTGTGTACTGCGTTGCCTTCTGGTTTACTAGGGGGGGCGGTAGTTTTAGAGGGATTTTGTTGGAAGCTTATTAAATCCGAACCTGGGTCAACTTATGAAATTAAAGTAAGATCAGAGTAGATAAGTATTAGCCAACAATTGTCTCCCCCAAGCTCAATTATTTTGAGAGCCAACTCCATATACCTCGATCTCATTGGGGACATGCATAGAGAAACAACAAAGATATAATTGATTTGATACCATTGTTCTAGATTATACAGAGAAAAAAATGAAGGGAAAAATATAAATAGAAACATACACGAGATATTTCAAAAAAAATAGTAATACAACAAAATACAAATTCTATTAATGAATGAAATAGGAAAATCCTATAAAATGCAAAGCAATACAAACTAGCTGGAATGGTTGTATCTTATCCCCAAAGAGAGATGTGTCGTCTATGCTCATTTGCAAGAATCCATTACAAGAGGCCAAAACTACCTTTCAACTTAAAGTATGATGCCCTAGGATGAAAAACCCCTGAATATCTAAAACCCTAAACCCAGGAAATGACGTGGAAAAATAAATGTGGGCGTCAAAGAGGGTATTTGATACATCAACTTCCCAGGGATGCAAATTTTTCATGAAAACCTTTTTTAGGGAATTTATTTGACCATTACAAAGATTAATCCATGCTCAATGTGTTTGGTAGGCCATTGTCAACTACAAAAAAGAAAGGGAAATGCCCAAAAAACATATTAGAAGCTCGAGACCTGAAAAATTGTACTAGAACTTCCAATATGTGGAGCCATTATGAATAAGTGGGATAGATGGGTTTCCACCAATATCCACCTAGATCATTGATATAACTAGGAAAATAATGTCTAAGCGAAGAACACAAAAAGGCCTTACAAGGACAAGAAATGATTTAGACCAAGTGTCTAGGTACCTCACCTAGTTATTGGACCTCAAACGGGTGGAAACATCACTCATACATATAGACCTACGAAAAGGGATACACAATGAAATGTAACCATCACATGTAAATCATCATATAATGTGAGGGTGTCATGTCATGCATGATCATTGAATGTATGGAAATTCCTTAGAAAAATCATAGTAATAAGACACACATGTGGGTGGACTATTAGGATACACCTTCATATGGGGTAATAAGATACACCCACACCTCATTGTAGGGGATGAGGGTGGGATGCCAATATTCCTCTTGGTATAGGGGAAAATAAGACATAACTACCTCATGGCGGGGGAAGAGGAAAAAATACCAAGATGAATATTGGTATTGGGGAATAGGAAACATCATATATTTAGTTAGGGGAGGTAACTACAAGGAAATATAAGAAAAAATGGAACAACCATGGAACCCACTAAAGGGCACAAGTAAATGACATGGATTAAATGATATAAAAGGAGACAATGTTTATTGTAGAAAGCAACAAAAAAATCTAAGAACAAGTGATAATAAATCACAAAAGGAACATGAACTTTTAACATTCATTGCTATCTCAAAACTAGCATTGGGAAAGACACCACATCTCATGAAAGAGGGGGAAATGACAACATTGATGAGGTCCAAGGAGTGGGTGAAGGATGCTTAATAAAATGGAAAGAAGGCAATTAGATTTACTTGAGAAATTTAGTCAAAGGGAAAGGAGGTTAAAAAATACAAGACTTGTCCCAAATAGGGGAAGAGCAAGGAATGTGAAAGGATCAATAGGGGTTTCCCTACTTGAAGAAACAAAGCTAGAAGGTATAGAATTGAGACATAGGAGAAAATACATAAGGAAAGGATCCTAAAACACCATAAGAAGCATGTGAACCTAAGGGTGATGGGAGAGAGAGAGAAGCAGGAATGAGAGCAGAGTTAAGGATGGAGTCTATTAGCACTCTATAAATTCGTTTGGTTGAGAAAACAAATGAAAAAGGTAACCTACAGACCAACTTTAATACCATAAACTAGCCTTTCTAACCTAGAGAGGGATCTCTCTGAGACTTAGTCTCTAATAGATAATGAATTTGAATTTGTCGGCTAGGTTTATTGCATTTGTGAAATGTTTATGTTTCTATTGGCAAGGAAATACAAAACCTTGGGCCATGGAGTCAAATTTCAGAAATCGAGAGAAATACATTATTTGGTAACTAAAACTTGAGAGGATAAGGGCTAAGTAGGCGATGTTCTTTTACTTCAAAAGTCGTTATGTGTGGCGAGAGAAAAAGTACATAAAGAAACTCAGAGCACCATTGGAGATGAATTCTAAATTACTTAGATGAAAACATAGGAGTTTAAATGGCTAAGTCTAAAGCACCACACGATGAATTCTAGACTTATTAAGAGTTCCAATTTAAATAGAATATAGACATGAATATACAAAAAATGGGAATTACATACATAGGAGAGATCACAATACATCAAACCACTACCATTAGAATCTTTTCATCAAAGTCTGAGGACCTTTGCATTATATTTCGATCGAGTTCAAAAGTTACATTCAACAGTAAACTGTCTACACTACTTTTCCAACCAACCTGGCTTACATTGAAGAGATGCAATATATAGAAAAATATGTGCCCCTTGGGCTTCCATGCTCCAAACTACTACTCCTATAATTTTGAATCTGGTTATTCCCTGCCAGGTGATCTTTCGAATGGGACTTACTAAGAATAGGAGCCCGACTATACCTAATCATGTCATAATCGACGTCTTTACCATGATCGTTTGGTCATCAACAATATTCCATCATTAGGAAGTGATGAGTTAGCGTTTCTCCTATGAAGGGTCACCTGAATGATTGAGCACTTATGTCAGAATTGTGCCACCCAGTGTAATGGGCTTTGATTGTTGCCACACGATCATTGGTCGTAATATGAATGTGGAGGGTTGGTATTGCAGATGACTGTGGACTGTTACTCGTGATTTCTAGATGGTGATGATGGTCAAGGCATCTCTTTCAAAATTGTTGTGCGTTCTTCCTACACTTGTCCTTCTCGACAAGTGGGTTTTTAGCATCCACGTGATGTAGATCCACTATGAAAATACCCATCAGATTCCTTGCCTTCGGGCATGACACAAGACACGAGGAGAGATGAATTTTGTGCCACGTTCAAAAAGACAAAAACAGAGTCATGTCAATTATGTTTCTGGCCTCATCTGCAGTCTTGATACTCTAAGCATCTTCCTGAGATACAAGTTGTGCCTTTTCATATTCTTTACCTATCTTTGCAAGACTGCGTTCCCCTTCAGTTTCATTTGAGCACTGGCCAGAGCTGCACGAGGTTTTTTCATGGTCAGTCGACATTCTTTGAAGTGCTCCATGATTCTCTCCTCTGGCATTATTTGTTCATCACCCAGCTGGATGATCATGTCTTGAGATTTCCTAAGTTATTTCTTGAGCCAATTCACATTCGCTTCTCGGCTTTGCGATGCTGATGTTTCGACAGTTCTTTCCACTAACTTCTTTCTCAACTTTCTGTTCTCCTAGGAAAAATCAGAAATAGCAAGCTACACTTTCTTTAGCTATTGCGACGACTCCCAAACATCCATGCTTTCAGTTCTCGGCCTTCTTCGTCTATCACAGATTTCCTAGCTTGAACCCTCGACAGGTTCTAGCCGAACAACGCACATGATTAAATTCTTAGATACAAATTGGGTGCGCAGTTTATTTGGAGCTTGGGCCTTCCTAAGCTCCTTGTTATTCCTTAGCTTACCTCTTTTTTGGGGTACTATCTGTTGGGGTGACGAGACTTCCACTGTATTTCCTTTTCCTACAACCCCCCTATTCCCGCCTCTGCACTGCAAGATGTTGTTTCTCCCGTGGGTAGAGGGGGATCTCCTTTGTGATCCCTGGCAATGTCAGATGAACACATAAATGAGTCCCAGTCCTTTCCCAGTTGCCTCAATTCCTCACCTATCAAAAACTTGATTAATGAGATATGGGATAAGTTCTTCTTTGGTTGGTTTTCTTCGGCTTGGATGTTGTCCGCCATTCCTCCTAGAATTTGGTGCAAGAAGAAAGGCAAGTTCAAAGGTCTCTTCCATGTGAAATGCATCAATATCATGATGTGATGAAGGTATATTATGTCATACCTTATTTCATAGGTGAAATACTTTCTAATCACCTTCAGGAGTTTCTTAAAAGGCTCCCATAGATACCGACTCGGAACACCCATTCTAATTTTCCCGTTCAGGCAGTTTGGCTTGATGAATTATTAATATCATAGGACATCCAAAGGCATACCCTTAGACCACATTTCACCGTGCAGAGGGATCTCAGTCGCGGCTGACAAGGTTTCCTCCATCACCCGGAATGTGATTCCTGCAACAACCACACAGAACCCATTGAATCTGAGCGTGAACTGTTCCGACAGTTTAACATTGTATCCTTGGATTTTATCGCAATAGTGCATGCATCCAACCCATTCGAAAGATGCCCTGATATTTGTATCTCCGTTGATTAAAGCCAAGTGTTGAGGATTGGGCCTCACATATCTACCACTTCACACCCTTCTCCTTATGTCTTGGGATGTTGTCATGATGCAACGTGCGTTTTTTTTGCATGCATGGTAATGAAAGATGACACCCTCTTCGCTCGGAAAATGGAGAATGATGTTCTTCGCCAAGAATTGTCAAAGTGGGAGTGGAGGAAACTTTACACGAAAAGAGGAAATGACTTTAGGAATTCACTGCGTGCCCCCTAGGCGCTATTAAGACTCTCGGTACAATTATAGGATGATGTTGCGATAATGATAATGATAGACTCGTCATAGTAGGGAAGTGCGACAAACCATTTGGGCGTGAGAAGGAAAAACTCTGAGGATGAAAAGATGACCATGAGAGGAACTATCGTCCGACATACTAGTTTGTGGCAAACTACAACCAACTCCAAACCATGTTTTGAGACAGAGAAAATGTGACAATATTGACTGACCAGGTTTGTGACATAGCTGATGGAAATCGACTTTCCCACAACGAGAAAACTCAGGACTTGCAGGAAAAATCACAGACAATGCATAAACTCAGATGGTAAAAGAGCAACACGCAGAGTGACTAGCCTTTATAATCGAACAAGCTAGGGATGGAATCATGACAGATGACGCTAAATCCAGGGTGATGATAAGTTTTGAAGCAGGATTAAGATTTGTGTAGCACACTCATGCAATAGGTACACTTCAGAGTGTGCGAGGTATAGATGATAAGAGTTGTAGAGTATACATGATATGAGCATCGTGAATTATTATCCTTTTTGAATTCATAATGAGGTGATGATGGTTGTTATATCTACCGACTTGACCCTTACTCTAACAACTTGCCTTGACCTTTGGCATGTAAAATTCCTCTTTTTGACAGGGCCTGAACTTTTGGGAAAATACCTTTACTATTCACACATGTTTGATTATCATGCCCTTTCCTGACTCCAAGGGTCAGACTGACCACTTTCTGACTTCGACCCATTCGTTGTTCAGTAAGTAACCTCACATGCTTTGACACATGGACCATGACTCATCTAGGACAAAATCTAACTGAAAAAACAACGATGCTAACCGAGTCAACCTTGGATTCCAACTGATCTCCATAAGTGAAATATAGAATGTAATATTATAGATATAAAAAGTATGAAAAATATAAATAAAATTCTAGAAATGGTAGATGAACAAAAATATAACCATAACAACACCACAATAATACCAAAATGATACCAGAATAACACTAGAAAGAGCACTTTGATTACTGAGAGCAATGTTCACTTGCCTCTTCGAGGGGGAAACCTCCAACAAATCAGAGCTCTATTACAATAATATCCAAGACAAAAGTTATCATACCCTCGACTCCTATTTATACTAAATATGTCTATCAAAAGAACCATCTAGAGGAAGATCCTTCTAGAAGCAGAAACTTCTATTAGGTATTCTTACATTGGACTTATTCTTCCTTTTTTCTAGGCCTTATTAATATTGACCTTTATTACATCGAAATATATTATTCTACTTACGTGAGGGGTTAGGTCCCTAACATGTCCTCCCCCCTAAAAACAACCTTGTCCTTAAGGCTTGATATGTGGAAATTGTTGCAGAATGGTAGTTGGTTCCCAAGTGGCATCTGCTGGAGTTGTATCTTTCCAATGAACTAACACTTCCTTGATGGTTCAATGATGTAGACGATGCTCATGCTGGTCCAAAAATGCTTGTGGTTGTAGCCAAATGGAGCCTTCTTCGTCCAACTCGGGAAGGTTGGTTTGAGTTTGGCACTTAGTTCCAATCACCTTCTTTAAGAAGGAAACATGAAAAACAAGATGGATCTTAGAATGACTGGGCAAAGCTAATTGATATGCCACTTTTCCCACATGCTTGACAATGGTATAAGGACCATAAAATTTGGGCGCTGGTTTTTGACAATGGTCAGCCTTGAGGAACTTTTTCTTGTAAGGTTGCAGTCGAAGAAGCACCCGATCCCCTTCTACAAATTGACGTTCAAAGTGACCTTGATCTGCTTTTTGCTTTATGCGATTCTAGGCCATGACCAAATTCTCTTTGAGGGTATGGAGAATAGCCTCTCGAACTGTAAGAGTTTGGTCAACTGCCTGGACCTCCAAGACTCCTGGAAAATATGAGAGAACTGAAGGTGGATTTTGTCCATATACCGCTTCAAAAGGAGTCATCAGGGTAGCTGTATGGTATGAAGTTTTGTACCACCATTTAGCTAGTGGTAACCATTGAGCCCATTGATTTTTATTTTCCGAGGAAAAACACCTCAAATATGTTTCCAAACACTTGTTGATCACTTCAATTTGACCATTAGTCTGGGGATGATAAGTTGTGCTGAGATGCAATTGGGTGCCTTGTATCTTGAACAGTTCTTGCCAAAAATTGTTGGTGAAAGTTGGGTCGCAATCAGAAACAATAGAATACGACATGCCATGAAGCTTGAAGACCTGATCCATGAAAATTTGAGCCACAATGGATATTGTAAATGGGTGTTGAAGAGCACATAAATGAGAATACTTTGAAAGACAATCAAATACCACCATGATGACTGATTTATTGCCTGATTTAGGTAAGCCTACAATAAAATCCATAGAGATATCCCTCCAAATAACAGGTGGAATCGAAAGCGGTTGTAGTTTGCCAGGAGATTTGACTGTTTCTCCCTTGTTGCATTGACACACATCACATTCAGCCACAAATTTACGAATGTCCTGTTTCATACCATCCCAGAAAAAAGAACATTTGACCCTGTCATAGGTTTTCGTAAACCCAGAGTGCCCCGCTGTGTGTTTAGCATGAAGCTCAGAAAGTACCGTGGATTTAAGTTTTGACTGTATACTTAAATACAAATGGACTTTGTATCGAAGCTCATCATGGAGCCAAGAGTACCCTGGGGAAACTGGAGAATTGGACTGCAATTATTGTATCAGATGCAAAATTTTGGGATCGTGTAGTCATTCCTGGCGAACAACATGGAGCCAATCTGGTACAATGAAGGAGAGAGAAAAAAGGGACCCTTCATCTTCATATTTTCAGGAAAGTGCATCCGCAACCACATTATATTTTCCTTTCTTGTAAATGATCTCATAATCATATCCAAAGATCTTAGTCACCCATTTTTGTTTCTCTAGGGAGGAGATGCGTTGTTCGAGAAAATACTTGAGGCTTTGATGATCTGTCTTAATTTGGAAGCGTTTCCCCAATAGATAAGGGCACCAAAGATCAACGACATGCATAATAGCCAACATTTCCCTTTCATAGATTGATTTTACCAAATTGCACTCGGATAGTTGTTTACTGGTAAAGGCCAAAGGTCAACCCTCTTGCATAAGGACAATTCCAATTCCTTTCCCTGAAGCATCACATTCCAGGACAAAGGCCTTTATGAAATCAGGAAGGGCCAGGACTGGAGTGGTGCACATGGCCATATTCAAGGTTTGAAAAACCTGAGCAGTTGCTGGAGTCCAAGTGAAAGAATTACTTTTAAGGACTGCAATGAGAGGTGCCGTAATATTTCCATAATTCTTAACAAACTTGCAATAATAACATGTTAAGCCCAGAAATCCATGCAAACTTTTGAGATTCTTTGGGTGAGGCCAGTCTTGCATAGATTCAATATTTTTAGGATCCACCCTGACGTCGACCTTTCCAACAAGATGACCCAAGTACTCAACTTGGGAGGTGCCAAAATCACATTTAGATTGTTTCAAGAAAAGTTGGTGCTGAGAGAGTAGATGGAGAACTTGATCCACATGAGCAATATGGTCTGTCCAAGTTTTTCTATAGATGAGGATATCATGAAAGAAAACTAAGACAAAATGACGGAGAAAAGGAAGGAAGGCATGATTCATGAGGCTTTGGAAAGTGGTGGGAGAATTACACAAGCCGAAGGGCATGACCAAAAACTCTTAGTGGTCCTCTTGAGTTCTAAAGGTTGTCTTAGGAATGTCTGCCTCTTTCATATGGATTTGGTGGTAGCCAGAATGAAGATCAAGTTTAGTAAGGAATTGGGCGCCACTCAATTCATCCAAGAGGTCATCAATGACAGGAATGGGAAATTTGTCTTTAATGGTGAGTTTGTTGAGGGCACAGAAGTAAGGACACATGCGCCAAGAACCTTATTTCTTCATGACCATGAAAACAAGAGAAGAGTAGGGGCTCGTACTACGGAGGATAACACCTATGTTGAGCAGTTCTTGAACCATTTTCTCAATTTCATGTTTTTGGTAAAAGGGGTGACGATAAGGACGAATATTGGGAGGAAGGATTTGTGGGACAAGGGGAATGGAATGATCATGAATACCACAGGAAGGAGGGAGTCCCTGGGGAGTGGAAAAAACCAATTGATGTTTAGAGAGGATCGAGTGGAGTTCATGTGGCACAGAGGGTGTCTCAGTTGCTTGTATGGCATGGAGTTGGGAATTAACACCAAAATGACCTTTTTTGAGAATCGTTTCCATGCGATGGGAGCTAAAGATATCAGGGGAACTGGTAGTGATGCCTTGGAACTTATATTGTTGTCCATCCTGGTCGAATTTCATGGTTAATTCCTTAAAATCCATGAGAATGGGACCCAAAGTCCTTAGCCAGTCTGCACCCAACACAATGTCACCACTGCCCATGTTGATAGAAAACATATGAGATTTCAAGTGGTAGTCACAAATTTTGAGACACACATTTTCACAACGCCCTCCACATTTCATGGACCCACCATTGGCAATCATGATTTGAAAATTATTGACTGCACAGATATAGAAATTAGTTTCTTGGGTAATGCGGCGATGAATAAAATTATGGGTGCTTCCACTATCAACAATAATGATGACCTTCCTATGCTTGATGTAACCAATTAGCTTGAGGTTTTGGGGAGAAGAGAAGCTATTGAGAGCATTTATGGAAATGACTAGTTCTACTTCGGGAGGGTCTAAGGGAGTGGTTATGTCCATGGGTTCAGGTGACACAGACACAAGGGGAGATTCAACATCCTCTTCGGAAACATCCTACGAAATGGCCATAAAATTCTTTTTTTCTTTAGACTTGTGTCCCAGAAAATATTTGTCATCACAATTATAACAACGGACTTTGAGTTGTCGTTCAACCATTTCGGCCCTGGTCAATTTTTGGATCTTTAGTGGAGTATAAGGAGGAGTGGGATTTACTGGTTTAGTGCGAGGAATAAAGGAGGGTTTCTGGTTTTGAGAAGAGACAACTTGTTGTGATTCCTTATCTCTTTTAGTAGCCTCCACCCAACTCTGAGGCTGATCCATGACGGCATGAGAACGAATCTCATCCTTGAGGCCACTGATAAAACATTCTCGGAAAAAAGCATCAGACATGCCCTCTGTACAAAAATCTAATCGCTCAAAAGAAGATATAAAGTATTCCACTGTGCCATATTGTTTCAACTTTTTCAAACAGCCTAAATGGTTGGTGTCAGTTTCAAATATTTCATAAAGCTCTACCACAAAGTGTGTCCAAGCAATATACCCTTCGTAGACAATTTTTCTCCATTGACACCATTGCCAATGTTCTTGATCTAGATGGAGAACACCATACCGAAGTTTTTCCAACTCATTTGTAATGTCGTACATGGAGAAATAATGTTCCATTTGAGTCACCCAACCAGTGGGATCTGAGCCATCAAATTTGGTCACATCCACACACAGAAGGCGTAGGTCATGCTGAAAGTGATGGGGCTGAAAATTATGGGAATGAGAGGAAGTTTCAGCTTCGATATGAAAAGGTGGGTCAGATAAGGGAGGATATGTGGGGATATGCAGCTTGGTGCATATCATTGTAGTGACGGATTCAAGCTGGGTATTAATGTCTTGTTTGAGGTCTTGTTTGAGTTCCTCGATTGAGGTGGCGATGGAGGAATGCATGTTTTTATTGATGGTGGCAATATTGGCACTGAGCTGTCTCACTTCTTGTTGGGTCTCTTTGAAATTAGATTGTAAGGTATTGAAGCGAGCTTCCAAGTGTTGTCTATGGGCATGGGCCATGAGGGAACTAAAAGGGGGCGGGTGGGGTCAAAATATTTGCTAAAAAATGATAGGTATGAATGTGATAAGGGTGAAGATAGAAATCCAATGGAATAGGTATGAAATAATGGTGCAACCGTATCTAGACTTGTTTTTTTTTTACACCTATGGAGTTATACTCCAATCTGAAGAATAATGAAGTGATGAAATTCCTAAATGATTAATTAGGAAGAAATGTGTACTGATTTGGCAACTCGAATGCAGGAGACACAGTTGCACGACAATAGATCTTGTCTATTTTGTTTTTTTTTTCCGTCCCCAAAGGTTAGGTATTCAAGGGTTCTATAGACAAGGGTTTTCCTTCTGCTATATCTCTCTGATATACATGTGGGGTTCAACAATAGTACTCTTCCCAATATCTCATGGAACCAACTAAGGAGGCTAGACCGTGCCCTTAGCGGTACTACCCGACTACCCAGTTACTAGAGAGTATATTCCTGAGTGTTGTTCTTGGTGGCACTATAGTAGTCAGGAGGCCAATCAATTTATCTAAAGAGAGCTTCAGGAAATCTAGGCCGATCCGTATACAGGTGTTGTCTGATGCGCTGCCACTCGAAGGGGTGCCAAAAGGGGTTACAAGGGTGGCCAACTGATGTGCGCTTAAGTACCACTTGTATTTCCTGTGTGTATGAGTCCCCAACCACGGATTTATGTGCATAACAACATATATCTGTAGCTTAAAGAAGTTGGAATATGTCTCTACCCTAAAAAAAAAATTACCCACAATTTTCTGCCAAGGAAAGTGCTCCAATACCACTTGTAATATTACAGATATAAAAAGTATGCAGAACATAAATAAAATGATAGAAATGGCAGATGAACAACAATATAACAAGAACAAAACTACAATAATACCAAAATGATACCAGAATAACACCAGAAATAGCACTTTGATTACTGAGAGCAATGTTCACTTGCCTCTTCAAGAGGCAACCTCTAGTAGAGCAGAGCTCTATTACAATAATATCCAAGACAAAAGTTCCCATACTCTCGACTCCTATTTATACTAAATATTTCTATCAAAATAACCATCTAGAGGAAGATCCCTCTAGAAGTGGAAGCTTCTATAAGGTCTTCTTACATTGGACTTATTCTTCCTTATTGCAAGGCCTTATTAATATTGACCTTATATTATTCTACCTACATGAGGGGTTAGGTCCCTAACATACAAGAGAAGTCTAGGTATATATGTTTATAGTTCAAGGTTTGAGGTATATTGAATTTATGAGTGTAGATTTTAACCTTGTACAATATTTACTGCAAATATATTTTCAGTAAAAGAATAGAAAATATACAATGGAAAATACAAACATTACACAAATATTTTTCCCCTGGAAACCCAAACCGGGAAAACGAGCATATTCTATATTCATTCATTGTGGTACATTGTTTACAATACAATATACATATAGGAGCCAACAACATCCAAAACCCTAACCCAATGACCTGGATTAGTCAACAACCCTAATTCCTTAACCGTAAATAGAAAACCATCAACAAAAACTATGTGCCGAAAAAACACCCAACAATGGGCACGAAAATCGAGGCAAAAATGTGATATGTTTCCTGAGACAATTATTTTTCTCGGGGGTGCTTCCCCTACGCCCCCCAAAGTGGGGCCTAGTGGGCCCCCCTCAAACCCCCCTGTGCACCCGATGCAATGTTGAAACTACTACTCATGCAAAGAATATAACACATACCCAACATTCTCCCACTTCTTGTTTTCTTTGCAGACAGGGGGTTACAGGGCTACATAGTCAACAACTCGGGGAAAAAATTCCCATGGATCCTTTACACCAAGAGAACTTCTCACTGCTCACATATTTTGTAAAAGAATCTACAACATTATTCAAAGTGTCCACCTTCATCAACAACACTTTCTTTTCTTCAACCATGTATCTCACAAAGTGATCTTAAATATCAATATGCTTTGTTTTTGAATGATAAGTCAGGTTCTTCGCTAGAAAAATTGCACTCTAACTGTCAAAATCTATCCTTACAGCTTGTTTTACCAAACCAATACCTGAACATAATCTTTGTAACCATAATGCTTCCTTACTTGCATGAGTGGTTTCCATGTATTCATATTCTATAGTTGAAAGTGCCACTACAACCTGTCTTTTGGTCATCCAACTTATTGCTCCTCCAAACATGTTAAACACATACCCACTTGTAGATATCCTATGATCCAGAACTCCATCTCAGTCTACATCCACAAATCCATGTACATCCAACACTATGTCCAATCCTGGTCTTCCTTGGTATCATAATCCATAGCTAGAATTGCCACGCAAATACCTGAAAACCCTTTTTACTGTTGTCCAATGCTCCTTCCCTGATTTTGACATATACCTGCTCAAAAATCCCACTGCATGCGTAGTGTCCAGTCTAGTAAAAACCATTGCATACATCAAACTTCCAACTGCACTCACATATGAAACAGGAGACATGTCCTCCTCCCCTTCTTGTTTCTTGGTACATTGATCTATAGATAACTTTACACCAACATGAATAGGAACCTTGATCGGTTTACATTCCTGCATATTAAACCTCTGCAATATTGTCTCGACATATTTTCTCTGATTTTGCAAGATACCAGATATATAAAATATGCAGAACAGAAATGAAATGCTAGAAATGACAGAATAACAGTAAAATATCCAGCATAATCTTCACAATACACAGAAATGATATACGAAATAGCAACATAAATAGCACTTTGAATCACATAGAAACGTTCACAGCCCTCTTCGAGGGGGCAACCTCCAGTCGAGCAACATTCTGTTACAATAATCTCCAAGCTAGGGTTTTCATACCCTCGACTCTTATTTATACTAATATGTCTATTAAGAGAAGCATCTAGAGGAAGATCCTTCTAAAAGTAGAAGATTCTATTAGGTCTTCTTACATCCGCCTTATTCTATTTTATTGAAAGGTCTTATTAATATTGACCTTTATTACATCCGAATACATTGATCTACCTATGTGCGGGTTAGGACCTTAACATGTCTGCCCCCTTAAAAATAGCCTTGTCCTCAAGGCTTGAGATGTGGAAACTGCTGCAGAATTGTAGCTGGTTCCCAAGTGGCATCTGCTGGAGTCATATCTTTCCACTGTACTATCACTTCCTTGATGGTTCTCTGACGCAGGCGATGCTCCCGCTGGTCCAAAACTGCTTCTGGTTGTAGCCAAATGGATCCTTCTTCAGCTAACTCTGGAAGGTTGGTTTGAATTTGGCACCTGGTTCCAATCACCTTCTTCAAGCATGAAACATGAAAAACTGGATGTAGCTTTGATTGACTGGGCAGAGCTAATTGATATGCAACTTGTCCCACATGCTTGAGAACTATGTAAGGGCCATAAAATTTGGGTGCTAGCTTCTGACACTGCTCGGCCTTGAGGGAAGTTTGCTTATATGGTTGCAGTTGCAGAAACACCTGATCCCCTTCTACAAATTGACGTTCCGAGCGACCTTGATCTGCTTGCTGCTTCATTCTATTCTGGGCCATGACCAAGTTCTCTTTAAAGGTATGAAGAATATCCTCTCGGACTGTAAGTGTTTGGTAAACTGCCTGGACCTTCGAGGTACCCGGTAAGTATGAGAGAACTGATGGTGGCTTCTGTCCATACATTGCTTCAAAAGGAGTCATGCGAGTGGCTGTATGGTATGTAGTGTTGTACCACCATTCGGCGAGGGGTAACCATTGAGCCCATTGGTGTTGTTTTTCTGAGGCAAAGCACCTTAGATATGTTTCCAAACACTTGTTGATGACTTCCATTTGACCATCTGTCTGAGGATGATAAGCTGAGTTGAGATGCAATTGTGTGCCTTGTAGCTTAAACAGTTCTTGCCAAAGATTGCTTGTGAAAGTTGGGTGTCGATCAGAAACAATAGAGTTTGGCATGCCATGAATCTTGAAGACCTGATCCATGAAAATTTGGGCCACCGTGGATGTAGTAAATGGGTGGNAACCATTGAGCCCATTGGTGTTGTTTTTCTGAGGCAAAGCACCTTAGATATGTTTCCAAACACTTGTTGATGACTTCCATTTGACCATCTGTCTGAGGATGATAAGCTGAGTTGAGATGCAATTGTGTGTCTTGTAGCTTAAACAGTTCTTGCCAAAGATTGCTTGTGAAAGTTGGGTGTCGATCAGAAACAATAGAGTTTGGCATGCCATGAATCTTGAAGACCTGATCCATGAAAATTTGGGCCACCGTGGATGTAGTAAATGGGTGGTGAAGAGAACAAAAATGAGCATACTTGGAAAGGCGATCCACCACCACCATTATCACTGATTTATTCCCCGATTTGGGTAAGCCTGTAATAAAGTCCATAGAGATATCCTTCCAAATAGTAGGGGGAATCAGAAGGGTTGGAGGGTGCCTGGAGATTTGACTGTTTCTCCCTTGTTGCGTTGACAGACCTCACATTCAGCCACAAACTTACGTATGTCATGTTTCATACCCTCCCAGAAAAAAGAACGTTTAACTCGGTCATATGTTTTTGTGAACCCTGAGTGCCCTGCTGTGGGTGTAGCATGAAGCTCAGAGAGTACCATGGATTTGATCTTGGATTGTTTACTTAAATACAAGCGACCTTTGTATCAAAGCTCATCCTGAAGCCAGGAGTACCCCGGGGGAGCCTGCACCTTGTTCTGCAGTTGCTGGATCAGATGAGAACTTTTGGGGTCTTGTAGCCATTCCTGGTGCACAACTTGCAGCCAATCAGGTACAATGAAGGAAAGAGAAAAAATGGATCCTTCATCTTCATATTTCCTAGACAGTGCATCCACCACGACATTGGCTTTTCCCTTCTTGTATATGATCTCATAATCATATCCAAAGAGCTTAGTGACCCATTTTTGTTACTCCTGGGAGGAAATGCGTTGTTCCAGAAAGTACTTGAGACTTTGATGGTCTGTCTTAATTTGGAATCGTTGCCCCAAGAGATAAGGACGCCATAGTTCAACGACATGCAGAATCACCAACATTTCTTTTTCATAAATGGGTTTGCCCAGATTCTTTTCAGACAGTTGTTTGCTAGTGAAGGCCAAAGGTCGACCCTCTTGCATAAGGACAACGCCAATTCCTTTCCTTGAGGCATCGCATTCCAACACAAATGTCTTGGTGAAGTCAAGAAGGGACAGAACCGGAGTGGTGCACATGGCTATCTTCAAAGTTTGAAAATCTTGAGCAGCTGTTGGGGTCCAAGTGAAAGAGTTCTTTTTAATGAGAGTCGTGAGAGGCACTGCAATCTTTCCATAGTTCTTGACAAACTTGTGATAATACCCTGTGAGGCCCAAAAATCCACGCAAGCTTTTGAGAGTCTTAGGGTGCGGCCAATCTTGCATAGCTTCAATATTTTTCGAATCCACCCTGACGCCATCCTTTCCCACTAGATGAACCAAGTATTCTACTTCGGATGCACCAAAAGCACATTTGGATTGTTTCAGGAAAAGCTGGTGCTGAGAGAGTAGGTTGAGAACTTGATCCACATGAGTCAGATGGTCTGTCCATGTCTTGCTATATATGAGGATATCATAAAAGAAAACTAAGACAAAATGACGGAGAAAAGGGCGGAAGACATGGTTCATGAGG
>JASDQU010735759.1:45559-104443 GCA_032191745.1 Picea mariana | reverse complement strand
CAGGGGGAAACACCATTGCTCCCTACTGTTGTTGACCCCCCTAACATTCGATGCCAACACTTTCTCATGTTACGGTGGGTCTTACTTTGCGACTATTGCAGTTATTATTATCGCTTGCCGAAGACCTCTGAACTCGGTTGGGCCATCAATGCCCACATCATCATCGCTGCTTATTACCGCGATCATTGACTATTGTTCAGAGTATGTTCCTTTGCAAAATTGTCTTCTGCCATTATCATTACCGCGCCCGAGGGCGCTGCAGTTGTCTACACCAACACTTCAGTCATATTTTTTCAGAGTTACATAACAGGAGCATGGGGCATGCCCGCCTTGTTTGTACAAAGTTGTATATTATTACGCACCTTATGGAAGGTCGGGTTCTACCAGTTCCTTTCTTCTCCAAAGGATCACTCTACACGGTCCCACTCTTGCTCTCTCTTACCACAACATTCTCAGTAAAAGAAACGTTGATGGATTTCAGCTATACGTATGCTCCTAACCTCATTCATCAGGGGGCATCTGTTATCACTGAAAGTTCGTCCGCACATGGCGACAAGAACTCAGCATCGTCAAAACAGGAATGAAGCTATTCATGGCACTAAATCACATTTACAACATTGCAAAAGGGTCAAAAAATATACAAAGCAACCAAAAATTGAAGGGCACTTTACAGAATCTAGGTGCGCACGCACATGCATGGAACAACAACGTACAATTAGCGCATGACGCGCGGCTATTGGCGCAAAAACTCGTGCACCTGCTAAACGACGCATTTATTGAAATTGGTCGACCTCCCAACCACTAATGGATTAGCTCCCAAGCCGATTTGACATCAAATCTGAGCTGAATTCGCATGGTAGGCTGGTCAAAGACCTAATTGAGCCCTAAACAGCCCCTTTTCACACCTCAAAGGAGTTACATAATCTCCCAATTCTATGCTATAAAAAGCCATGAAGAAACATCATTTTCTCAAAGGAATTTCATGTAATGTTATGCTTCTTAGATTGTTTTAAGGACTCACTCCTTGGCAATAACACATTAGAATCATTTCATTGAGCTATCCACCCCTTTCTTGAGTGGATATGCCTTGAGTTCTTTCACCATCATTCTCATTTTCTCATTGTAAGGAGAGCAAGTTTGTGAGGGCCTCAAGAGCCTTCCTTTGGAGGAAGAAGGAACCATAGTTCCCTTTCTTCATTGTGCTTTGGATTTCATCAATAGATCAGCCTAAAAACATTGGTGATATTGGTCCATTGTGTTTGTTATTTCTTTTTCATATGCTCATAGTTTTAGTTTGTTTTAATTTAATTCTTGTTTATTGTTTTTGTTTTTATTTCTCTAACCCTTTCCTCTACAACTGTCATGCCTAGCAAGACCCAACTGGGCATGTAAGCACCCTTTATTTTTTCACCTAGTGACAAATTGGGTGCAAACAATGGGGGTCAATGACAGTAGAGAACAATGGTGGTTTTCCCTGTGCCATACGATACTGCTCATTATAAAGGTAATGAGAGTCAAGATATTATCGCTCTTCTAGAAACCGTGTTGATGTCGACAGAAAGGGAGACGAGATTCCAAGAAGCAAAGGTCTTCCAAAAATCCATTGGATGAGATCAGAAACAGATGAGGTACATGGACGAATTCAAGATGCGGTGAGACTCAAGACTACCCTTGGTTGGGGAGATATGCAAAGTGGCAACAACCATAAAACTGAATCTAGCATCAGGGGGACGACTAGATGAGGGTGAGCTATGCGAGAGGCGCGGAAAAATGGAAAAACACAGAGATCAAAAAGGTGCACGGGCTGTAAGATACTCAGGGTTTATGGATAATGTAATTGATGAGAGGAAGTGAAAAATGCCCCACCAAGGGCGAAAAGGGTTGCTTTGCCGAAAAAATGAAGGTTACTAAAGGTGACAACAAGAAGCTATGTAAATGCAGGGAAAAGGGTTTTGTACAATTACTGAAAGAATAAAGAATGAGTTGGGATGACTGTGCAGATACAAAAATGGGTGCCCCAATGTAATATGTCTTGGTTGATGACAATGCAAGTTGTTTGGGAAATGAGTGGAGGGTGAGCACCTCATAGGTGGGTTTCTATATTGAGGGAAATGTATGGAGGACAATCTACAGATGGGAAAACTGACGGTGGATAAAAATGGATGGTTAGTGAGACTGCGGGGATGCAGTTAAAATAGAACCATGATGAAGTAACCTAGGAGTCCATTAGGTATGATAGCATAATGAGGAGAAGGAGTATGTGGCTGGTTCTCGATGATGCGTAAGACTGTCAGGACTCCCATCTCTAAGGGGTGAAAACAACATGAGTTTCAAAGTGCCAAGGGGGACTAAGAATGGGACAAATCATGTGGGGGAGGGTTCTACTGGGTGACAGTACTAAAATGCAGCGGAGGTGACAATACTGCAGAGTCAGACGTGGAGATCCTAGAGGCAAAGATCGATG
Organism: Picea mariana; assembly: GCA_032191745.1. Classification (NCBI taxonomy): domain Eukaryota; kingdom Viridiplantae; phylum Streptophyta; class Pinopsida; order Pinales; family Pinaceae; genus Picea; species Picea mariana. The sequence goes on along the minus strand of JASDQU010735759.1, from coordinate 101,979 downwards.
GGTGTCACTAGGAGATGCAATTTCAAATTCAGAGGGAATGAATACATCATACATGCCAGTGTCGATGATATACCTGAAGGGATATTGCTGATGTATGATGATCAAGTACCTACACACAGAAAAACTGAATACCTGACGTGAACGATATCTGAAGAGAAAGATAATATAACAGTTATTCAATAATATGTGAATGCAAGCATGCATACCTGAGTGTCAAATGAGAAAAATGTCCCCCGGGGGCTGAGGATGGAAAATGGCCCAGGGAATGGAATTATGTAGGTAACGAGGTCCTGATCCTATGGTTGAAGATGGATCAAAAAATGGGAGCCTAGAGCTCCTAGAATTGAGTCTGGAAGTTTGGCAAAAAGGACTATATATAGTTGTAGGGCCCACAAAGCCACCTTATTTGTACGTGTTGTCTTATTGAGTGGACAAGCGATTCTAGAGGATATTTGGAGATTCCGGGAGATCGAGGCAACCAATTCACGATTAGCGAACTTCAGGTTATTTGTCGTATCCTCCTGCATAGAATTAGTGTTTCTGTTTTTGGGTAGGGCCTGTACGGAGGGCCGCACAGGGGGTTTTGTGGGTTTGCCCCCCCCAGTGCATGGGAGATCGATAAATTCATGCACATGGGTGTGCACCTGTAATGCAGACATCCCCGCTGGGGGTGTCGTAATGGGGAAAATAGGTGTGCATGGCATGCGTTCCTGTGCAAGGCACAACAATGCATACATGCACATCTGTATTCTTAACAGCTGCGCATGTGTGCGCAACTATGTAGTGAAAAGGCGCACTATGATGCGCGCATGTATGTGTGACAGAGGCACATGCATACACCTTTGTATGGCCAACAGTCATGCATGAGTGCACAACTGGGGGATGAATAGGTGTGCATGTGTGCATGCCTGTGGGGAAAAACAACCACGCCTTTGAGGAAAAATTGGAGGGTGTAAAAACTTATCTTATTTGGATATTTTGATGTTTTTATGGGTTATGATGGCTAATAAAGTGCTATATATGTGGATGCAGGTGATCATTTGGACGATGTTGGTTCACTGGAGAGAGAGGGACTAGTCATTCTTGAGGGAGGCAGTGAGGGATGAGGAGCCGACAGTTCTGAGACGCTTTGGCAACATGTGGGCTGTTGAAGTTTTTTGAGTGTTCGCTAGTGCAGGCACATGAGTATCTTTTGTAGTTTCTAATCAGGATGTGGAGCCCTGACCTGCATTGCTTTATGGTGCGGGGTGAGCAACTGGCCTTCACTGCGGTGGATGATGTATATTTTCTGATTGGTCTCCCTTTTCGGGGAACTCCACTACCGGCAGAGCCCGTAGTACCCAAGGATGGTCAGTTGGCTGTCTTAGCCTAGAGATATTGTTCGGGGGAGAACTTTATGTCATGATTCATGGTGAGTATTGGGGTGATGGATGCCCTTGTACATCATTGCATGGCAACGATGATCATGAGATTCTATGGGTCTCTCGCGACTCAACAGATCAGTGGAGGTCAGCTGAGGATCATGGAAAGGGCACTGGCAGGCGAACATTTTTCCTGGGGCTTGATGCTCCATGCCAAGATGGTAGAGAAGATTGATAGGTGTCATGTTGCTGACTCATGGGAGTTTTCCTTTGGGTTTAACTTGGTGGCATGGTTTTTGGAGAGGGTGTCGATGTTGCGCCCTAGAGTGATGTTAGGTGATCTTGGCATGTGAGAGCTACGACTGAGGCGGTGGGAAACGATCCTGGTTCGTCACAGTGGTGGGGAGGGTGGCCACTATTTCACGACTGAGGATGCATAGGTGTGGCATCAAATGCCACAAATTATACTGCGATATCCGTATTTTGGGGTGGAATTTCAGGATGATCCAGAGATGGTGTTACCCCCAGGAGAGGTGTTCGACCATAGAGGTATGATGTAATTTTTGATGATTTGATCTTTAGACAGTATAGCATGTTTGTTATGTATAGATGGATGCTGATGCTACCATTTTTTTGTTGTGTGTAGACATTGGACCTCGTGGGCGCGAGGTTGAGTTGGTTAGAGCGTTGGCTCGTCAGGGGCCATTGAGACCTCTGCAGGGAGAGCCGCAGGTAGGAGAGAGACGATGATGGGATGATGCTAGGTTGAGGCTTGTTGATGATGAGAGAGAGGCCAGGCGACGTTGGTTTGATGATCCCAATGCAGGGCCATCACATGCTCCTCCAGTGGAGGCTGGGGAAGAGTTAAAGGATATTCTCTGTCGATTGGAGGTAGTACTACAGGGAGTGCCTGAGGGCATGTGGTCACGGATCCTGGATGAGGGGTTCCTAGAGAAGTGTGTGGGTGTTTCGATAGCATGGAGGACCCTGGTTCAGAGAGAGGATGTAGCGGGGGAAGCCATGACTGGGTGACTACCTCTGGGACCTGAGGGACCCCTAGCTGGTGGGGCCCCTCCTCTAGAGAGAGGGCCAGGTGGTGGAGCTCTAGAGGCACCATGAGTGCCTCTGTATTTATGTATTTTTTGTATCTATATAGGCTAGTGAGCCCATTTTGTATAGGGTAGTGTAGCACTATTTTGTATCTATAGGCGTAAGGTGGTTTACCTACCTACGTATGTTGTACCTGATGTACTATTTTTTGAAAAATCTGATGACACATTGACTGGTATATATATATATATATGTATGGATATACATTTTTGGGATCTTTATGGTGTTCACTTGTGTTGATGTTTGTTAGTGCTTTTTGATGGTGTCTAATCTATATGTTGTTGACAGACTGTTTGATGATTTATGTATGCATACTGGTGTCTTGATGTGATAAATGCCAATCTAACACTAGGTTAGCCATATTATCTTCTATTTGATTAAATTGTCAAGGAATACGTGTAAATGTGATGGAATCAAAATGTTGAGATAAAAGTATAACTTGCAGGTATTTGCGGAAGAGGCATGGATCGCGGACATGGTACACATTGTTGAGTTGAAGGACAACTAGTTGGGAATCTAATAAAACACTAAGGTGGTGAACATGGTGATGACTGGCCTCAGCGAGGAGGCCAATGACTGTTGTGTATTCTTCTTGGTTATTGGTTGCTGACTCCAAACATATGTTGCTGGAGTGGAGCAACTCATGTGAGGGGGAATAAAGGGCCCACGTGGCCGAGGCGAGATTTTGTGTCCAACGGCTAGATCCGTCAGCGTAACCGATGTGGTAGGCCAGTGGGGGAGGCATCTGTCAATAACACAAATGGTAGATTAGATGTAAGGCATGGAAAAGAAGACTAAAAACCCTAAAAGGCATACAGAAAGAACAAGCCTAGTGTAGTATGTCTACGCTCAGGCGTAAAATTTATTTAAGTACAACCCATTGACGGGTTCTTTGAGAGGGTGACCTTTGGGGGAGGCCAGGATGTAAGATCCATAGGGTGTGTTGTATTGAAAACTACGCATTTGTAGAAGGACTTCTTCCTCACTAGTGAGGAGTATAGTGTGATTTGTAGGAGGTCCTGGGTTGGCGTATTGTCCCATCTGTGGTGGGGCCAGATGCATCTCCTGTTGGGTGTTCATTACCCATTGATGTGGTATGGGGTTTTGTAACACAGATCGGGGGGGTTGTTGCACATATTTTTGTGGGGCCTACTGGGGAGCAAGTGGTACTAGGGGACGTGGTCCATTTCTGGATTCTTTCATCCATTTGAAGTCTGCAATTTGAGGGCAATGGTGAGTATAATGACCATACTCACCGCAAAGGGTAGAAGGGAATTTTGTCTGAATATTGTTGTTGTTCTTCCCTTGGTGTTTGTTGTTATTTCCCCCTTGGGGGTTTTGGTTCCCCTGGTTCTGGTTTCCCCTGGCAGGTTGGTTCTGCTGGGGTTGGTTTTGGCTTCCTCCTGGTTCAAGATTATTATTGTTGCAGTTTTTTTCCTTCTTTCTAGCATTGTTCGACTGATGGGATGGATTATCCCTATTCAGTTGTTCAAAATTTTGATACTGTTGAATGGGAGAGGGTTGAACAAAATTAACCCCAGCATGTGGTTGTCCTTGTGGTGAAGGAATGGGTTGGGGGGGACCAGGGAATGGAAAGTACATATTATTCTGTGGTAATGATCCGTAGGATGCATAGGAAGGCATGGCGCTTTCACTAGTTCGTAGAGTGTAAGTAGAGGTAGAGGGGGTACCAAAACTAGGTTGGGTTGCGGGTCATATTGTGGGTGCTCACGACGGTCCATTGGTGGGTGGAGGAAAGGTCAAGGGGTATGGTTGTGGATAAGGGGGAGGATTATAATAAGGGGGTCTACCATATGCTAGTGGATATTGAGGTGTTCCATACATCGGTGGTTGTTGGGGGTGTGAATTGTGGTGTGTAGTGGTACCAATCAATCCATCCACTGAGTGAGACATCCCAGGTTTATCTTGGCTAAATGGAATGGGTCTTGGGGTGTCAGGTAGTACTGTATACAAATATCCTGACTGCGAATAAATGAGTTCGAACTGCTAGGCCTTGCTGATGGCTTCTTCTTCTAATTGGGGGAAGGTAGTGGCCACATATTTGGAAAGGAGGGAAACAAGTGATTTGAGAAAACAATTAAGGCATTGTTGCTTAGTGGCTTTTGCTTTACATAGACTATGTCACCGACGCCATTCATGAATGTGGTCGACAATGTGTGTAGCAAAGGTTTGTTTAAACTCTGAGAGGAGTTTGAGACTGTTGTCATGACGGATTGGGAGTTGAAAGAAGGTAAAAAATGCTTTGGCCAAAGATTCAAAGGTTGTATGGGACCCAAATTTTTCTTCTACGTACCACTTAGCTGATGGTCCAGTGAGTGTACGTTGAAATAGTCTCAATCAAACAGATTCGTCCATTATGCTATTGGAGGAGCACCATAAATGGAAGGTCATGATATGGTTGGTTGGGTCATCTCCCACTTTTCCTTCAAACATGGGGATGCATGAAGGTATTTTGGTAGGCATTGCAGGCTATGTGGGGTCATGCGATATAGGATCATTAGTGAGTTTAGTCAGATCCGGTATTTGAGAGAAGCCAAGTATGGCATCTGGGGTTGTGGTGGAAGATTGGTACCAGCCATGGTGGGAATGTTTTGTGTGCCTGACCCAGAAAGAGGGTTTGTTTCGGCCATTGTGTGAATGTGGGGTGTACCTAACCTGTGAAGGGGGATTGATGGAGTTGTACTTCCTCCTTGAGAAGAAGTGTGCCCCCCTCTTCCATGTAAAGGAGAGTGTGGGGATGGTTGAACTTAGGAAGTGCACCCAAGCAAAGTGGAACCAAGCAAAGCTGATCCCAAGATAGTAGCACTCATAGGGGTGTGAGAAAGTATGGTCGATGATTTGGAAAGACTAGGAAATCCCCCTAGAATGGGAGGGAGATTTAGCAAGCGTTTGGAACAACAGGGATTATGTGGGTCCCCTATGATATCCGACTAGCAAAGTGGATGTGTGCAAATAATGATGAGAGCAATTAATGAACAAGAGACTTTGTATAACTTGGACCTTCACAATATATCTCACAATCGTATGTAATTACAAGAACAACATACATAATTCAATTGATAAAGAAGCATACATGTGGGTAGGTGGATTTTGTCCACATTGGAGAACAAAGAAAACAAATGTTCATGTCCTAAAAGACATAACGTCCTTCTACTCAAACAACACTAGAGCTTCCAATAGCACTCAACAGCGGGGTCTGAAGCCACCAGAAGAGGAACTAGTGAAGGATGAAGTAATCAATTATAATGAGGGGTAGAGGGTGCATATCCCAAAAGAGCTGGTGATATTTACCAATAGCCACACAAAAGTTTATCAAGGTGCAATTGTAGCCCCAATTTCCACCTGGGTAGATGTCCTAAAATTTGGTCACTAGGTACCTCGGTCAAAGTACGACATTTAGATTTTTGGCCTAAGAAATGGGTCACGGGATGGATCCCATCCAAGAGGTGGGTGCTTAAAGGGGGGGTGTACAGAACAACCGAACCTCGACCTTTAACCCTTCATGGGTATCTCCCTGCCTTATGGTGTTAGGAACACTTGACTTGGAGGATTTTAAAGTTCCTTATTTTACAACTTCTACTGTTTTGAAGATGTGAGAACCAGATAACGGAGAGTTATTTGGATGCCTATCCCCGAGATCCTACCTAGACTAAAACATTTCTTTTGGCACCTCCTATGGAGGAAACTTAGTGATTTTTTAGAAAATTTTTAGATGTGGTTGTTTGAGAGATTGGGGATGTGATCCAATCTCATTGAAATTAAGTGGGAGTGGATAGTTTCGTCAAGAAAAGGGAGGGGTGTTTCAGAATCCCTTTGGAGGAAACTTACTTCAACCTCCATGTTTCAAGATGAAAACTATGTGAGTGAGTAGTGACTTTGTGTGTGAACAAGTGAAAGTGTGCCATTTTTTTCTTAATAAATTAGGTGTCACCTTGCTGCATGTGGACTTTGTGTGGTCCTTACAAGTCTTGATTACCTAATTAACTAAATGCCATTGGTACAACCTTGCAAAATTTTAAAGTCCCTAGGAAACTAGCATGTGGACATGTGGGTCCTTACTATTCCTTCAACTCCCTAGTGTGATTTAATCTAAGAAAGCTTTGAAACTATCCTAGATTGTGCATATGTGGGCATGTATGGGCTCGTTACAAAACCTTTAAACTTCCCTAGTGATTTAATCTAAGAAAGTAAACTTCAATCACTATCATATCTTTGTAGCATGTGGGCATGTATGGGTCTGTTACAATCTTAAGATGTGTTTGAAAAAATAAACTAAGAGGAGTCCCGAGGGGGCTGTTGTCCTCTCCTAAAGATTTTGTATTTTTAAGGGAGATGAAAATTTTCTATCAATCTCTTTATGATTCTCAAGATCGCTTTGGGGCGCGAGAGAAGAGCATACTCAATGATTGGTATCCAATTTCTTGTCCCAATGCAAGTTTTATATGTGATGTTGAATGATTCCAACTTAAACTTTAATCAAAGCAAGCCATCCATGTGGAAATATGAAAGAAAAAGAGGAAAAATAATGATTTTAACCCCCTGAGTGCCTATGTTTTGACTAATCCCTTCATATGGAGAGGGTATCTAAGTGTGGTGCATGTTACAATTTGCATGGAATCAATTTTGAGAAGGATATGGGCCTTTAACCGATCACAAAAACCATTAAAATAATTTGAGGGTCGTAGAGTAGACAGGGGCACTGTGAGTGCCAATGCGCGATTTGAATACGACTTATGGGCGCAAGTGTGCAAAGAGCGCTCAGAAGTACAGTGGTTTTTGCGCACGTGCATTGAAGACATGCCTATGGGTTAAAACATGCGCGCATTGTCTGGTACACTGCTGTGAAGAAAATATCGGATGAAATTCTCTCTACTTAGCTTTGAACTTGGCTTTTTGCAGGTCGGCTTGGGCCGGTTATGGTCCATGCAAGTTAAAGAAACAAAAAGAAGAGCTAAAATAACCCAAATGGGGTAGGAAATTGATACCTTTCCCTAGTGGAGTCGTCAATCTATTGCACCTCTTTTGTCACTTAAATGAGCAAAATAAGGGTGCTTACAAGCCCAGTTGGGTTAGCTAGGCAAGACAACAGGAAAGGAAAGAGTTAGAAGTATAAAGCATAAAGGATAAGCAAAGAATTAAACTAATAACATTAAAATAATCTAAACTAGAGTGCATAAGGACATTAGAACAAGAAAGAAGCCACATTCATGCCACCAATGGAAATAATTGTATTAGTGGAAAGAAAACACCAAAGAGAAAGGGAGACTTTGGGTCCCCTCTTCCTCTAAGGGAGGGCTCTTAGATCCCCAAATATTGAGCTCTTCTTACAAGTAAGAAACTAAAATGAAATGGTGAAGAGAATTCAAAGCACATTCAATCTAGAGGTGATATGAATGGCTAAATGAAATGGTTCTAGCATGCCATTGATGAGAACAGAGGATCCTCCAAGAGTATATCAGTAGCATAACAATACAAATGAATTCCTTGAAAATATAGTGCACCCATGGCTTCCTTTTATAGCATAGTTTTGAGGTATTATGCAACCAATTCTTAGTGTGAATAAGGGGCCCTTTAAGTCTTTGACCAACCCCCCCAATCAGATTCAACCAAGATTTGGATGTCAAATCGACTTGGAAGTTGAACCAGAAGTGGGTGGAAGGCCGACCAATATCATAAATGCGCCATTTTGAGGTGTGCACGGCTTTTTTTTCCCACAATCGCGCATCGGGCACATGTGCACTTTTCCAATGTTATCCAACTGTCGCACGTGCGTGCGTGCCTTGTGTATTTTTAGCGCATGCTGTTTCGGACCTTTTAGAGATGAATTTTTGGTCCATGAGTGAACTAATGAGTGTTTTGAAGATGTTGGATTCTTGTAACCATTTGCGGATGAAATTCTGGTGATAACACAAATATTACATAAAGATTTTTCCCCTGGAAACCCAAATCGGGAAAACCAACATATTCTATATTCATTCATTGTGATACATTATTTACAATACAATATACATATGGGAGACAACGACTTCCAAAATGATGACCCAATGAACTGTATTAGTCAACAACCCTAATTCCTTAACCGGAAATAGAAAACCATCGACAAAAACTATGTGCCAAAAATCCTCCCAACAATGGACACGAAAATCAAGGCAACACAAAAAACAAGGTAAAAATGTGACATATTTCCCGAGAGAAAATTGTTTTCTCGGGGGGGCTGTCTCCGAACCCCCATGCGGGGGGTTTTCGTCACCCTGTATTCCCACCAAATAATATAACACATAACCAACAATGAGAAAGGTTGGGAAAATGGTGGAGAGTGTAGAGACATATCACCCAAAGTTTTCCCTTAAGTGAGGGTCATAGGAAACTACAACATAGGGATAGGTCTTCAATCTAATCCCATTGATGGTACAATTCTACATCATGTGAATGGATGAGCCAATGTCAATCCTTGTAGAAATTTTCTGATTATTGGTCAATGATGAATACCATTAATAGTCGCAAGGGGACATGTTAGAACTAGAAGTGACCTCTGGATTGCAGCAGAGATAAGCCCAATACCCATTAGTTTATATGTCAGAATGAATAAATTTAAGGGTGGTCTAATGGATGCAGACTCAGGATCATATCACTTTAACTCAGAAAACTGGGCTGGAAAGCATAAGCAGGTGAGGTATTGGTATAGCTTCATTCAGTAAGTCGTAATAAGGGTAAGTAGGGGGAAGAAATTTAAGAGAGTGAAGAGGTTTTCTATGGACATTTGGTCTTCCAGCAGACCATGGAGGAAAATCTTCAAATACAAGATCCTCTTGAATTCTCAACTTCAGGAAACTGAAAATGCTATAACATTACTACAATCAAACATACATTACAATATAGTCACAACTACCCGACTGGATCATCCATGCCCAAGCTCTCAGTATCAGAGGAAAAAGAGAACACAAGAAACTGATTAAAACTAGTTGCAATGTCAATGTGATCAAACCTACATCACAAAAACATAACTACCCTCGATTGGATCATCCATGCCTGTGTGTTCTAACAAAATGTTTTACAGAGATATGGAAAGAAGTTGAATGACATTAAACAAGAAGTCTCAAATATAGATACATAACTAAGAAACTAGAGTGTTCGTTAAAACTTTACAAATCGAGAGCTTAGCTCAACCATCGACCCTAACAAAATATCAAAACTGAGTATTTTTACTCAAAGCCACTTGATTCCTTCAAAAGTGCGTTATGGTCATTACATTCAAGGCTTTACATATGGATTCTTTCTGGAAGATTGTGCATGCAGTATCCTATCGGAAGCAAGCTCTGTTAGACGCAATCGTGCTTCGGGAAGTCTCTGCAGCAGAGCTACCTTGCTGACATTCCTTTTTCAGGCCACTCATTTATGGTGGAAACAATGTCCAACCACCACCAACCAACCTCAATAACTTCTTCTTCGGGATTGAGAAATGCTGAGTCGGAACTGCAATTGTGGAATTTGGTGGCCTCTGCATTCTACCATCTGGATCTAAGTCGGATGATTGCAGGGGGGCCTGACAGCGGACGAGAGATGTCTAGGTGGATAGCCAAGGATGGGAAGAGGATACTGAGGATAGCGCAGGGGGCCACACTAACAAGAACTGAGGTGTAATGGGATGGAAGTGATGTGGGGTGAGGAGATGACGAGGATGAAGGGGGGAGGCTGCGAGACAATAGGTAAGGGAGTGAGGGCCCGACACAGGTGGAAGTGACGTGGAACGCAGTGGTACAAGTGGTGGGAGATGATAAGGGGAGGTGTGGCAGGTGGGATGGTGAGTGGGGGACAGATGTTGGTGGGACAGAGTGACCACTTTTCGACCCATGATAGAGCGTTATATGTACACGTGCATATCAAGGCCGCGAAAAGTGGTTTAGAACTTCACTGCTTTTGGGCCTGATATTCTCCTTTGTTTGACACATCACACCTTTGAGAAACCATGGTTTCAAACCCAACCATCCTTCATATTTTAACATCCATGCACATTGAGGCCCCGATATGATCATCAACCGTTGATCTGGAGGGCGTAAATCTCAACCGCCCATATCTACGCGCCTCTTAGCACAACGCACCAAATAGTCACATCAGCCCTGATGAACTTAGGATAAGCACCATTTAGTGGGTTTTTATCCCCTTCCTTCACCTTTTGTCACCGAGAGGCCAAAACCAAGGGAAAAACACCCCCCCTGAAGAAATATGTGATAATATTTAGGCTCCATGGGGGATAGATTCCTCCCTGCGAGGTTCTAAGATATCCCTTTTGCAGCTCCAGTTGCCTTTTGTTGGGTTATGGAGTCAGCTGCAAAATTAGAAAGAAAAATGATATTTACAATGATATGGAAGAGCCACTCGTGGCTCAAACAAAAAACTTTTTCAGAAAATGCCCATTTACAGGGCCACCAAAAAATTCATCACCCTCCAAATTTTGCAACCTGTAAGTGTTGTTTGGAAATGCCTCAGAAATCTTGAAGGGACCTATCTAAAGGGATTCAAATTTATTGTGCTTGCCCTTGTCTTGTCTGGGTGCATCCCATTTGAGTACTAGGTATTCCAGTTGGAAATCCTTCTTACTGCTTTTCATGTCAAAGGCCTGCTTGATTTTCTGTTGTCGGTCATGTGCTCTGTCCATCACCTACTCTCTAGTTTGCTGGACTTCTATCAGTTGATGAATTCTTCTGATCATATTGTTAGGCTCTCCTTGGTAGTCCTGAAATAATTTTTCCATAGGCAAGGCAAGGTGAGAAGGAAAAATGGCCTCAATCCCATACACAATCTGAAAAGGAGAGACACCCAGAGATATCTTTGTTGTAAGCCTGTCAACCCATAGAGAAAATTTAAGCTTTGAATCCCATGCTTTCTTGTTGTCCTCTAGCAGTCTTTTGATGATCTTTATCGGCCTTTTGTTAGAGGAATCTGTTAATCCATTTCCTTAGGGATAATAGGAGTTAGAGTGAATCAGTGCAATTCCAAATTTCTCACAAAACCTGACCAATGGTTCAACTTTGAAGGATGCATCATTATCAGTGATGATTTTGTTTGGACAACCAAACCTTTCCATAATATCTTCAATAAATCCACTGATTACTTTGTGAGAAGAGCTCATTGTGGGGATAGCTTCTATCCATTTAGTCAAGTAATCTGTTGCAGTTAAGACCCACCTATGTTGACCACTTGAAGGAGGATGAATTTCCCCAATAAATTCCATTTGGAAAGGTCTTGAAGCCACCACAGGCTTCAACGGCAGAGACTTGAGCTGATGCTTCCCAGAGAACTTATGACATTTGATATTTTTGCACAGACCTTGTTGAACAGAGTAGGCCAGTAGTTCCCAGCCCTGATAATTTTATAGGCTGTGGTTCTTCAGAAGAAAAATCCCCCCACATAGGCCGTCATGAAAATCAATCATTATTTTCTAGGCCTTATGTGGGTCTAAACATCTGAGAAGCACATCCAAAGGGTCTTCCCAATACAAGACCTAGTCGATGAGGAAATATCTTATTTATTTTATCTTTAAATTTCTTACCTTTCTTTTTCCCATACCATCAGGGGGTCTTAATTCTTGCATAAAATATATAATATCTTTATACCAGGCGCATTCTTCCAATGGAGGGTTGTCCTGAGGATTTTTATCAGACAACTCAGCCTACTATTTTTCTGAGAAAGTGTGTATGAAGTTAACCCCCAAAAATTTACAATTAGATTCAACCAAAAACTTGGCTAAACCTTGGCCTTTAACTAGCTTGGTGGGCTTTATTTCCAGATCAAATTCCAGGATTTTGGCAATCCACTTGCTCCTTCTTCCATCTATGTCAGGTTGAATGAGAATGTCCTTCACAGAGGCTGAAGGGACATATGCAATGATATTTGAATGAAAAACGTAGACTCTGAAGTATTTTAGATATTTCACCAAGTCAGAGGCTTGTTTCTCCATGATGTCATATTTTACCTCTATGTCCCTTAGGGCTTTGCTGAAAAAAGAAATAGGCTGCTCCAGCCCTACATCATTATTTTGCAGTAAAATAGTTGCCATTGTATCAAATGAAGCATAAGAAAAAATGAGAAAATACTTAGAGTAATCGGGATTGATCAACACAGGTGCCTCAATCAATTCTTTTTTTATTTGGTTGAAGGATTCTTCAGGCTCAGTATTCCATTTTACTTCATTCCCATTCCTGACCATGGTTGTGATATGCTTCACCAATTCAATAAAATTTGAAACAAACCTTCTTAGAAAATTAATTTTTCCCAGGAAAGACTGAACTTCCTTCCTGGATCTGGGAATTGATAAGGTTTGAATAGATTCCACCCTGATTGAATATATTTTGACCCCCTCAGCTGATACTATGTGCCCCAACAATTTTCCCTCCTTCATGGAAAATAAATACTTCTTAGGATTTAGGGAAAGACCGAACCTTCTGCATTTCATGAAGACTTTTCTCAGATGACAACAATGTTCCCTATCAGATCTGGAGAATACTGTTATGTCATCCAAATATATGACCACAATTTTATCCCTTTCTCTAATGAAGGAAATGTCCATGGCTCGCTGGAAGGTTTCTCCTGCGTTAATCAATCCAAAGGGAATTTTGGCATACATGAATGTTCCCCAAGGAGTGGTGAAGGATGTCTTTTCTCTATCCTCAGGTAGGACAGAGATCTGATTGTAGCCAGAAAATCCATCAATCATGGAAATCTTGGATGCACCTATCACCCTCTACAAAATGTGTTCCATCTTTGGCAAAGGGTAATTGTCCTTCTTGGAGCTTCTGTTCAGGTTTCTAAAATCGACACGGAGTCTGATTTATCCACTCTTTTTCCTCACCAGGACCAGGTTGGCCACCCATTCAGAATATTTCAAAGGGACAATTATTTGGGCGTCCAACAACTTCTTTACCTCCTTTTCCATAATAGGCAACAACATAGGATTTATTCATCTTAATTTCTACCTAAATGTTTTGGCCTCCTCTTTGATCTTATGCTCAATGACACTAGTGTTGTATGTTCTAAGATCCTCATAAGTCCAGAAAAACACATCGGTGAATTCTCTTAATAACTCAACATATTTGGCCCTCTGCTTCCTTTACAAGCTACTTGACAGCTTGACAAATTTTGGATCCTCTTCTGTGCCAATATTTCACTCAGTTGCATTAGCATCATCATTTGGCACTTTTCCCTTTACTACCACATTATTTCTGTCAAATAGTCTTTCCAAAGGAACTAGTCCCTTTGGGATATGATTGCTAGGTAGCTGAACAATATGATGGTCAACAATTTTGTTCAGAAAAACATTAGCATGAGGATCTATGTCAGAATCAGGATCTTGTTCGATGTGTAATGCAAAAAACTCATCCACAGTTTCTAGGAATATTTGGATTTCAAGATCATCCTCAAACACCTTCCAATGCTTGACATTGTCAGGTATAGAGGGCATGTATTTTACCTGTATATCATACCTAATCTTGGATGACAGAGGAACTCTGAAATTGCTAGATGATATAGCCAAAGAGTCAACCATGACATTCTCTTCTCTTGGAATAAATGAAATGTTGAAAGCCGAGAAAAAACTATCAATGAGGTCCCATACTTCATTTCTATAACTTCTGAGCCGAGGGTGTTTGTCCTAATAAATATTTTTGATCTCCTAGACAATCAAATCAACATCTCCAAACACCACTATCTCTTCAATCCCCATGTCCTTTACAGACCTCAAACCCAAAATAAGGGCTTCATATTCTGCCACATTATTGGTAGCTTCAAATTCTAACTTGTAGGACAGAGATATAGTTTCATGAGCAGGGGAATCAAGGACCACTGCAACACCAACACCTTCTCTAGAAGGATCTCCATCAAAGAACATTTTCCAAATAGAGGCAATCAAAGGAGAATCTCCACAGAGAGTAATGGACTTTTTGATCTCAAGAGGGGGCTCAGGGGCATCAGTGAGATGTAATAAGATGGATCCCAAATCAGTATCCAGGGCAAAGATAGGATGATTGGTGGGGTCTGCTTCATCATTGATAATGTAGGCCAACTTATCTTCTCTGTACAGTCTTCTATGCGCCCCCCCAAAGAATGTAATGTTAGCATATGTGAGGTCCATATGTAATGTTCCCCCAAGTCTTTTTATCCAATATTTTGACAACAACATGCCGAACTTGGGAGGGAGATCAACCACCACAATGTCAATGAACACACTCTTCATGGGTAGTTGGAACAAAGTCACAACCAAATCTTTGATTACCCCAAGATATTGCACTTTCCTATAGTCAAAGGAATACAAGTCATGGTAAGCCTTTGTGACTTCTAGTCCCAGGTCATCCATGACAGTTTTGGGCATGAGATTATGAGACACCCCTGAATCCATCAGACAATTATGCAACACCTTATCATGTATAGAAGGGAGGGGATGAATCATCTCTATCTTCTACCATAGGACCTAAGATGACTGTTGGCTTTCCGTCTTGCAGATTGATTGAGTATGTGGGATGATTTGGGGTTTTAGGCAACAATAGTTTAGAGAGGCTCTTTTTCAAATCTTCATGCTTGACCAACTCTGAAAGGTGTACATGTATTCTGATTTTCTGAATTTCATGCTCAAAGTTGAAAGAGGAGGGGGGCTTCAGAATTTCTCTCACTTATGGGACATGAATTTTGGCTATGGGTGAGGGGTTATGAGATTTCTTTTATTTGTTGTTGTTTGTTGCATATTTAGTAGGCTTCTCTGCTCTGGAAGGCTCATCAAGGATGTCATACTTACCTTCTTTCTTCTTTGACCTGAGGCTATATCTATTGGGACTGCAACTGGATTTCTCCTCCTTACTCAACTCATTTATTTGGCTATGTAAGAGAGACTCCTCGTAGGTAGATTGAGTCAAATGGGGAAATTGGGAGGTGTCTCCGAGATAATGGATCTCAGGATCAAGCTCTTCTTCCTCCCTCTCCTCATCAGTAACATGATTATTTTGAAGAGGAGTCTGGATTTTCTGATCATCCCTGTCTCTATTTTTGGGTTCTCTTGGGAGTATCTGAGGGGTATTATTTGGTCTTCTGAAGTTGCCTCTATTTTCATCATTTTGGGCACTTTTAAAATTTTGCTTCCCTTCAAATTTCATTTTCTCCATTTTTGCAGAAAGGGATTTCACTAGCTTGTTCAATTCATCTACTTGAGGGTGGGATGTAGAAGAACCAGAAGTTGAAGCCTCAGATATCCCTCTTCCTCTATCTCTGTCAGCTTTATTCCTAAGTCTGTCAACTTCCAATACATTGGATTCCACTTCCAGGGCTGCATCTTGCATATGAGCTAGGGAAGTATCTCTTCTTTCTCTGAGCAGGAGGAAAAAATCAAGGTCAAAAGCAAGAACATAAGTAATTTTGGCAGAGGCTTTGGTAGGCTTTATCTCAGTAGGGATATTATTGTACATTTTGTTGAATCTTTTGGAGAAGTCAGATATCGATTCTCCCTCCTTTCTCTTCAGGGACCCAAACTCTGCGATATAATACATAAAGTCTTTTATATCCCCCCATTACCTCAAGAAGACATCATCTAAAGCCTCAATCCCATCAACGGATCTAGGGGGAAATCCCCCAAACCATTTTATAACCACACCATCAAGGCTCTGGACAAAGACTGTCATCCATACATCTTTGTTTTCAATATTCAGATTGTCTACATAACTGTAGAAGGCAACAAGGTTCTCTTTAGAAGTTAGGTCTTCCTCTCCAGTGAACTTAGGCATGTATTTTAGGTAATCTCTAGCAGGGAGAGCATTCATGGGCTGAGGTAAGACTAGGGGGCATATCTAGTAGCCACTATGGCATCCATTCTGTTTCTAGGAGGGTTGGCACCTACCATAGGGATGATAGGTGGAGGAGAACTGGGAGGGGAAGAGGTCCGAACATGGGAGACTAGAACTGAGCTTCTGGGAGGAAAGACAAACAACAGAGGATTTGAAGAAAAGGCTGCAGGGCTTGAGGGAGAAAAGGTTTCTTTCTCTGTAAAACCAATAACTCTAACAGGAGGAGGGGTGGTAAAGTCTATAGTGGGAAACTCTTATGAGGTCCTGGGTCTAAACCACAATACAACTTCAAGGGAAATAGGAGTGACAAAGATTTCTCCCTCCAATCCAAGACTAGGAGGGGATGAATCAACAATAACACTCCAAAACTTCAAACTTCAAGAAACTCCAACAGATGGTATAACAGGAAAGTGCGAAGCAGATATTGGAGTTTCTACAGGAGGAAAGTGAAAATCATCAAAAATACTTGTTTGGGAAGTAGAAGTACCTTCTCGGAGGGCCTTTCCCTTTCTAATAATTTTCTCTGGGTCAACTTCAGGTGTTGCTAAAGGCAGCTGTGGAGTAGACCTCTTGTGTCTACCTCTAGAAGCCACAAATGAAACAATGGAGTTGTCACAATGGAGTCGCCAGGTGCACAATTGCAATATTTGATATACTAAGCTCTGATGCACCTTCAAAACCAACAATCTTTTTCATTCAATCCCAGGGAAAATATTCAATTGATCCCCAACAGTGGCGCCAAAAATGTTAGCACCAAAAGTCACCTCTGGATTGCAGTAGAGGTAAGCCCAATACCCATCAGTTTGTATGTCACAATGAATAAATTTAAGGGTGGTCTAATGGATGTAGACTCAGGATCATATCACTTTAACTCAGAAAACTAGGCTAGAAAGCATAAGCAGGTGAGGTCTTGGTCTAACTTCAGTTAGTAAGTAATAATAAGGGTGAGTAGGGGGAAGAACTTGAGGAGAGTGAAGAGGTCTGCTATGGAAATCCGGTCTTCCAATAACCTAAGGAGGAAAATATTCAAATACAAGATCCTCTTGAATTCACAACTTCAGGAAACTAAAAACGCTATAACAATACTACAATCAAACATACATTACAATACAGTCACAACTACCTAACTGGATCATCCATGCCCGAGATCTCAGTATCAAAGGGAAAAGAGAACACAAGAAACTTATTAAAACTGGTTGCAATGTCACTGTGATCAAACCTACATCACAAAAACATAACTACCCTTGACTATATCATCCATGCCCGATTTTTCTAACACAGTTGCTTACAAATATATGGAAAGAAGCTGACTGACATTAAACAAGAAGTCTCAAATACAGATACATAACTAGGAAACCAGAGTGTTCATTAAAACTTTACAAATTGGGATCTTAGCTCAACCATCGACCCTAACAAAATATCAAAACTGAGTATTTATAATCAAAGCCACTTGCTTCCTTTAGAAGCGTGTTCTAGTCATTGCATTCAAGGCTTTACATATGCATTCTTCCTGGAAGACTGTGCATTCAGTCTCCTGTCGGAAGCGATCTCTATCAGATGCAATCGTGCTTAGGGAAGGCTCTGCAGTAGAGATGACTTACTGACATTCTTTTCTCTGGTTATCCATTTATGGTGGAAATGATGTTCAACCACCACCAACCAACCTAAATGACTACTTCATTGGGATCAAGAAAGCCTGAGTCAGCATTGCACTTGTAGAAATTGGTGGCCTATGCATTCTGCCATCTGGATCTAATTTGGATTCTTACGGGGAGGCCTGATAGGGGACGAGAGATGTCCAGGTGGACATCCGAGGATGGGAAGAGGAGACTGAGGATAGTGTGGGGGCCACACCAGTGGAAATTGAGGTGTAATGGGATGAAGGTGATGTGGGGCGAGGAGATGATGAGGAGGCAGGGGGGAGGCAGCGAGACGATAGGTAAGGGAGTGGGGGCTAGACACAGGTGGAAGTGATGTGGAGCGCAGTGGTAGAGGTGGTGGGAGATGAGAAGGGGAGGTGTTACAGGAAGGACGTTGAATGGGGGACAAGGTCTGGCAGGACAAAGCAACTGCTTATCGACCCAGGATAGGGCTCCGTACATACACATGCTTATTGGGGCAGCGAAAAGTGGTTTATAACTTCACCTCTTTTGGGCCCGATATGCTCCTTCGTTTGACACGTCGCACCTCCATGAAACCATGGTTTCTAACCTGCCCCCCCCTTTGGATTTTAACATCCACTCACATTGAGGCTCCAATATGATCATCAACCATTGATCTAGAGGGAGTAGATCTCATCCGCCCAGATCTAGGCACCTCTTAGCACAACATGCCAAACAGTCACATCGACCCCGATGGACTTAGGATAAGCGCCATTTAGTGGGTTTTTAGCCCCTTCCTTCACCTTTTGTCACCTAGAGGCCAAAACCAAGGGGAAAACATCCCCCCTGTAGAAATATGTGATAACAAGACCCACCAACAATTAAAATGGATCCCAAGGTACCTAGTACAATCTAATAAGTGTGAATAGATGATCCAGGTGGACATCGGTGTTCACCCACCTCTTCCATTGACTCAACAAGGTCTTCATATTAGAATTTTTTTATTTTTTTATAGTTTTTAAAGTCCTAAACTTTTGAGACCATTTAGAGGCATGAATGTTTTTTTTTTGTCTATTTAAGGGCCTCAGGTACTCACAAACTACCCAAGCCTACAAACAATTGTATTTCTCACTCAAATCTTTCCAATGAGCTATCTTTTGCCTTGAATGAAGATTGCATGCAAAATTTGTAACATCAGGAAGTTGATGTATCAACTAGCCACCTCAAGGCCTATAATTATCTTTGTGCTTCATCTCCTTGGGTTAGGGTTTTGGATACTGTAATATCCTCAATAAAACTATGTTGGAATATTAGTGCTTGTTTAATATTTTTAGTTGTGTGATTTCTTCAAACAATTTTCATCCATGGATTCTTAGTAATGTAAAGTGTATTGTAACTTTCTACAAATAGTTGGTATGCAACTTACCTCCCATTTTAATCAAACACATTACATAGAATATAGGAGGGACAACATTGGAATTTTTTTATGGATGGATAAACCAGTTACAAAAAAAATACAAAACTCCCACTATCTACTATAGTAGCTGCAACAAAACATACAATAAGCAATGAACCTACAATGGATGCCAGAGTCCCTCTAGTAGATAAACCGATTGCTAAGACCTTGGCAAGGCACATCAACTCCTCCAGATGTCTCACGATCACTCCCAACCACACAAAAAATGAAATAAGGAAGGCTCGATCTACCCTATAATACCTCCATGGCCCCACCAATCATTTGGTCTTCAATAAGAAAGGGAATGGACCCCCAAAATACACCATTTCACACCGCCCATGTAATACCCCTAGGCCGAATCCAATTGTAAATATAAATGCAAATGTACTTAAGATGGTGAGATGTTTGATATCATTTTTGTATGCACCTTCCATGGTATAGTGCACACATGTACTGCACATTAAATGATGAAGTGTGCACATTCCAGGATACCACACGCAACAAACTTAAGCGCGCGCGATTTTGAGGCCAGGGAGCCTTTGTGTATATGTTGTGTTTTATAGGCTGGTGAGCCAATTATTATAAGATAAGAGGCTTATATGTTGAATTAGGTTGGATATCCTAGATGCTAAAGGCCAGTAAGCCTATTTTTTTATATGTCTTATCATTAATATAAAATATATCATTTCATGCAGACCGACCACAATAAAAGAGTATGGGGGACTAACTCCACTAGTTAGGGAAAGGGGGGGGATAAAAGTTAAGGAAAAGGACTAAGCTAGGGAGCTTAAGCCAAAAAGGAATATTATATTTATATTCCTTAAAGTATAAAGTATGGATAATTATTTTATCCTAAGTTCTAAAGATGGGGACAAGTGGGCCAAACTAGCTCCCAACATGACAAGTGTAAAGTTGGGAACATGCATACATATAGTTTGGGACTAGTTCATTTTCCTATCCTTACATCATCATTCACAAACTCATTGAGTTTTCCTCCGTACCTCCCTGTGCCTGTATCCGTACCTGAACCAACACCTTACCTATACCTATACCTATACCTATACCTCGTTAGCTTGGGAGCTAGACTCAAGAAGCGCGTTGTCAGACCTGTGGGATATTGAAGAGGTGGGTTGTCAAGACCATGATAAATTTCTCTTTGGGTGTGAGAATTGTTGACAATTGATTTCCTGAAGGTGATAAACTGTAGCTACAAGGCTCTGAGACTTCCTGTCTGGCCTATTGTTGAAGCCCTAGAAGGGAAGTGGGGAAACTGAGGGATTGTTGAGCAGAGAAGGGACACACTTCCTGGGGTGGGACATGCATGTGGGGAATGAGGGACTGTAGGTTGTTAGTTTGAGTTGGCACCTATGACGAAGTCTTTCCTGTTGTCTGAGATACACTAATATGGTTAGGAATCCCTTTACCCGGGTGGAGTTTAGTCCCAGCTCAAGGGTGACCCACTGATGAGAGTGATGAGTAGTGTGGTATAAGGCTGGGAGGTTCATGGATGGTCTGCATACATTTGGTGATATTCTTAGCAAGATAAGTGTCAATTGTGTGTTAAATTACATGTTGCATTATTATTTACGTGTTTTTTATGGGTTTATCCTATGTGTGGTTTATAATTGTCTTTATATTTATGGGTATTTCCTATCTATGCAACATGTATATGTTACTATTATTTCTGTATGAATCTCTGCATTTACAAAATGTATTTATCTCTTTTAAGTTTTATATATAAAGTTCCACAAGAGTTTCTCCGTGTATATGATTTAATTTGCATACAATTCGAAAATATTTACATGGTATAGCCCAGTTAGACGCTGGGGATGTTACAGTATGGTATTTCAGTTTTCAACATTGAGCCTGTATGGGCTGAGAAAGTTGATTTGAAGCGAAATTTCACAGAGGATTGATTTCAAAGTGGCCACATTTCAAGTTACAGAGCGTCCATGGTAAAAATTAGAAGCAATTGCATGGAATTGGGAAAAAGACCCAATTTCTGTTGTTAAATTCATGGGAAAATTGAGAAATTTGGCCAAGTGGTGAGATATTATTGATTCAATATCTATTCTAGCAAATTCAGATCTGGAATTGGTCGAATTTAAAGTTACAGTGAAGCCATGACAGATGGAGTGAGATTAGTTGATTAAAATTCTCAACTCGTGAATTGAGTTTGGGAAAAGTTCATTCCAGAAATCTCAACCCACAATGATTTGTTGTTGCAGAGGTTGAATTGGTGTTATCTGGGTGAAATTTAACAAATTTCATAGTTGCAGAATTTCTACAGTAAAAATTGGGAAAAAGTTAGGAAAACGCCCCAATTTTTGCCGCGAAATTCACGAGGAATTGATGCGCATAAAAATGAATGTGCGTAGGTGCGTGCACTAAAAATGCATGATGCGCAGTGAAAAGATTGTGATATGTGGAAAAATATTGGTGTACAGGTGTGTGCGCTAAAATTTGGTGTTGTGAGGAAAAATATTGGCGTGCAGGTGCGCGCACCAAAATTTGGCATTGCGCGGAAAAATATTGGCGTACGAGTGCACGTGCTAAAATTTGGCGTTGTGTGAAAAAATATTTGTGTGCGAGTGCACGGACTAAATTTGGTAATGCACGGAAAAAT
Organism: Picea mariana; assembly: GCA_032191745.1. Taxonomy (NCBI): domain Eukaryota; kingdom Viridiplantae; phylum Streptophyta; class Pinopsida; order Pinales; family Pinaceae; genus Picea; species Picea mariana. Next base: position 79,981 of record JASDQU010735759.1, on the reverse strand, counting down.
ATCGGTGTTCGGGTGCACGCGCTAAAATTTGGCGCTGCGCGGAAAAATATTGGTGTGCTAGTGCATGCGCTAAAATTTGGCGTTGCGTGAAAAAAATTGGCGTGCAGGTGCATGCACTAAAATTTGGCGCCGCGTGGAAAAATATTGGCGCACGGGTCTGCACACTTAAATTTGAAACTGCGTAGAAAAATATTGGCGCACGGGTCTGCACACTTAAATTTGGTGCGCGGGGTGTGCACATGCATAATAATGGCGCACGTGGTTTGTGCAGTATTGATAGAGCACAAAGGAATTTTGTTGGTGCATGTGCAATGTGGATAAATGTTGTCTCATGACAATTTAGTTAATGGTGCATGTAGAGTATTGATGCGTGGTGGGGGCATACTAAAATTTGGCATGGTGCAGCGTGTAGAGTAAAATGCACGCGACACAAAAATTGTGCGCAATAGGTATTAGTGAAAGAACCAAAATTGTGCGTGGTGGATATTGGCACGCGACACAAAAGTAGAGTGCACCAGTTATTGGCACGACAAATAAGTGATCCACATTGATTATAGGTGTGTGGAGCATGCACTACCTTATGGTGTTGTTGTGAATGATAAATATGGGCGTACAGGTTCAAATTTGTGCATGTGAAGTCATTTGGATGGTCTACAATAGTAGAAAACCAACGAATTTCGACGACATTTTATACCGTTTGAAGGTCATCTTTTTGCAGTGCTTTTTTGAAGCCCTTAACAACGTTTTTAGCTACTCAAAAACCACGAGAACATAGTGTACCAAGGGACACTTTGTCTTTTCATCTCAAATGAAAGAGCCCAGAGAGAGCTTTCTAATGGTGTAAACCGTTCGTTAAATGAATATTTTATGAGGAAGTTATAGGATAAATAGTGGAGGGTAAATTTTAAGACCCAACTAACTTTGAAGAGCCATAACTTTCTACTCTAGAATCAGATTGAGGTGCAGGAGCAGTCAATGGAAATATATTGAGCCATATAAAACATTAATAGATATTAATTAAATTTATGGGCATGTTAAAGATAGTTAATATGGAAAAGAAGGTATCTGTAGCATTCCAAACCAAAAACATGAATTGGCCTAGAACTTCAGTAGGCTGTAACTAGGATCCCGGAACCTAAAAAAAGGTGAAACTTGGACAGACTGTCCAAAATATGTATATCAAGAAACTCAATTGATATAGTATGAAAAATCCAATGGAGTAGGTGCAAAAATGCATAATTATAGCGAAGAGTTGCACCAAGTTGAAGAGTGAACAGAAAAATTAATGGACAATTTTCAAATAACCATAACTTTCTGCTCAAGACTCAGAATTGAGCATGGAAGTAGGCATTGGAAAGGTGTTGGATAGTAGAATATAAGTATTCACCCAGAAAATTGATCTGGGCATTCAATTTTTCCAGAAATCAAAATAAATAATTATGATATATGATTGAACTAGAATGGTTCATATTATTAATGAAATGGATGGGTCAGTTAAACTAGCAAAGTTTTGTTGGATGAAGATTTTGGAAAGTTAACAACAACTAGATCAGATCAAGATCAACACCGAGTGAAGAGGAATGGAATATGCACATGGGACTTACAACCAGGAATATGAAATCACAGGGATGGATGTCCATTTGGGCATTGAAGGAACAAAATCCAATGGACATGGAGAAGGAAGGGATGAAAACATGAATATAGTAGAGATCATTAAAAATTTGCAGAAGGATGTCCAAATCCATAAAGATGATAATGAAAGGATTATGAGAGCCAAGGAGAAATAGGATGACTTAAACATGAAGTTAATGCATAGATTGAAAATAATAGAAAATAAATTGGATAAGGAGAGTGGCTCAAGCAAATCAGGAAGTCACGGGTCTCCTAATGAGAAAAGAAAAGAAAACATGTTAGCAGACATCACCATCAGTCCACGAGGTATTCCAATAGAGAGCACATAGCAGCTCAATTCCATCCCTTGTCATGAATCATAATAGGTCTGGGGTGGATGAGCTATGAGGAGAAATGAACAAAATCAAAACTCCTACTTTTGATGGTGAGCACAAGAAGGATGAAGATGCAGAGACATGGATGTTGGGCATGAGAAAGTATTTTCAATTGCATAATTATTCATCTCATGCAGAAGGAATAATTTCCATCTATCAACTCAAGGGAAAGGCATCCATGTGGTGGGATCAGCCTATGCAGGTGCAACACATTAAAGAGAAAAGTGTTACTTGGAGGGAATTCAAGAAGTATTTTGAAAATAAATACTTGACTAAGAGATACTATTAACAGAAAATGAAAGAGTTCTTTGAACTCAAGCTTGGGAGTATGACCATAGATGAATATGAAAGAAGGATTTTAGAACTTCTAAAGTATGTTTCTTTCATCAAGGATGAGATAGTTAAGATTCAAAGGTATTTGAGTGGATTTCCATCATTTATCAATGAAAAAATACAATATGATGATCCTAACACATTGGAGGAGACCACAAGGAGATCTAAATTCCTATATGATTATCAAAATGCAAGGCCAAATTTCCAAAAATCTTGGGAAGACAAAAGGAAATTCAAGATGGATCAGAGGAAGAAGAGGACTAAGCCACCATTCTTCAGAAATAATCCTCAGGGACAACCAACTTCTAGAGAACCCAAAACGATTGATATAGGGGGGAAAAGACCAAGGCAACCACCTATTCAATGTTGGGGTTGTAAAGGATATCATATGTTTAGATATTGTCCTAACATAGGTGAAAAAGTGAGGATTGTTCACAATGTACATCAAGATGAAATAATGGAGGACATGGGTAGAAATGTACCAAGAATATATGCAGCCCTGGAGAACAAGAAAGAAGAGTATCGATCACATATGATTGAAGTGGAAGTTATGATCAACAACCAAACCATTGCTATTTTAATTGATTTAGGAGCTAGTCATAGTTATATAGATCCTAATATGGTGGAAAATTTTCATTTTCCAAGAAGAAAGCATGAAAAATGTTGGTTGGTGCAGCTGGCTACCGGAGCCAAAAGAAAATTTAATGAGATGGTTAATTCATGCCTTATGGACATGAATGGACTGAACACAAGGGCATATTTGAACATCTTTCCTTTAGGTTCCTATGACTATCTAATTGGGATGGATTGGTTGGACCAGCATCATGCTATCCTAGACTATCATAACAAGGAATTTACTTGTTTGGATGAGGAAGGGAACCTAAGGAAAGTGCAGGGAATTCCCAGGGTAGTGACCATCAGAGAAATTTCATCATTGCACCTGAATAAATGTTATAGAAAAGGGTGTCAAATATTTTCATCTCATATGGAAGAGACACCTAAAGATAAGGTGTCAAATATTGAAGATTATGCAGTCCTAAAAGAGTTTGAATATGTGTTTAAGGAAATACCAAGATTACCCCCTAAAAGAGACATTGATTTCTCCATAGATTTGGTGCTTGGAGCAGCTCCAGTATCCAAGACTCCATACAGGATGAGTACACCAGAATTGAAGAAGTTGCAAATGCAACTTGAAGAGATTTTGAAGAAGGGGTATATACTCCCAAGTGTGTCACCTTGGGGTGCCCTAGTGTTATTTTTGAAGAAGAAGGATGGAACATTGAGACTATGCATTGAATTTAGGTAGTTGAGCAAGGTAAATGTGAAGAATAAGTATCCTTTTCCAAGGATTGTGACCTCTTTGATCAACTGAAAGATGCAAAAATATTCTCCAAGATCGATATCAGGTCGGATTATCATCAAGTAAGAATTAAAGAAGAAGACAACAACAAGACTACTTTCAGAACAAGGTAAGGTCATTATGAATTCATAGTGGTGCCCTTTGGAGTATCAGATGCACTAGTTGTCTTCATGTGTTTAAGGGAAGGGCATGAAAAACACTTGAGGATGGTATTACAACTATTAAGGGAGCATTAGTTGTATGCCAAATTGAGCAAGTGCTCATTTTATCAGAAGCAAATTCATTATTTGGGACATATCATTTCAGAGGATGGGATAGTAGTGGATCTTGATAAGATAGAAGCCATTAGAGGTTGGTCAACACCAAAGAATGTGACAGAAATCAGATCATTCATGGGACTTACAGGCTACTATAGGATATTTGTTGAAGGATTCTCAAAGATTACACACCCAATCACTTCCTTGCAAAAGAAGGGTCTGAAGTTTCAATGGACATTGAATTCTGAAAAGAGTTTCCAACACTTGAAGCAATTATTAACTAGTGCTCCAATTTTAAGGATTGCGGATCCAAATGAATACTTCATTGTATGCAAAGATGCATGTAAAGAAGGAATTTGTGGAGTCCTCATTCAAAATGGGTTTGTTGTATGTTATGAATCAAGGAAGTTGAAGGAGAATGAAATAAACTATGCCACTCATGATTTGGAGTTGGCAGCCATAGTGCATGCCTTGAGGAAATGGAGACACTACCTCATGGAGAAAAGTTTTGAGCTGAGGACAGACCATAATGGTCTGAAATATTTATTTGATCAACAAACTCTATATGCTAGGCAAATCAGGTGGTTAGAATTTCTCAGTGAATATGAATTTGATATAAAGAATATCAAAGGGAAAGAGAACAAAATGGCTGATGCACTCAGTAGAAGAGTGCATGAGTTGCATGCTACAAACATTAGCATGTACCAATAAAATTTGAAACACAAAGTTTTGGAGGATGCAAAATTAGATTTTCAATACAAGGAATTAGTGGCAAAATTACAGCAAGGTAATTTGCAGCAGAAAATTGAAGACTATAAGCTAGAAAATGATGAAATTTTCATATACAGGGGCATAATTTATGTACCAAATTCCCATGAATTGAAAAATCTAATATTGAGAGAAATGAATAATTTAACTTATTCTAGGTGTTGGCACAGGGATAGACCTAGGGTTCATCTCCAAGAGCGCACCAACAAGCCCTAGCTACTAGCCCTTTCGGCAACACCTGGGAAGCAGATGCAGTCTCACCCGAAGAAACTATGAGGGGGTTGTAGGATAGATATGTCTACAACCAAGGGGGATATCAAGTGGATCTAACCCAGGAACAACATGACATTCACATATCACTTATCATCTTGATCTACTCCATGCATCTATCGGATCTACCTTAGCAATGCAATAACAATATATGAAGGACAAATACAAAATACCAATCATACACAACAAAAAATATACGCGGTTCACCCTCTCTCTAGGGCTCCGTCCACAGAACTGTGCTATATTATATTGATGTAAAGCATACAGTTATTTTCTATGCTCTGAGTTAGCAGATCTTGTCTTCTCCTATCTTTCTCTCCCCTCCCTACGCACCCAACTACAAGGTTGATCTTTGCACCCAACTGAAGATCTTACAATCCAGAAGGCTCTCGTACCCAACACTTCTCTCTCTCACAATACTCTTCTCTTGATCAACTCAACAATAAAAATAACAACACATCAACCCAAAAGTACCAACCCAAAAACACCAACTCAACCTAGGCCATTTAGACCTATATTTATACATTATAATCACTTATTGACAACCTTATGTCAAAACCTAGGTGTCAAAACCCTAGATACCAAAACCCTAGGTCAACTTGACCTGCGTTTTTCAGGCTTCACCAACCTGTCTTTCCTTCCTTCTCACACGGTGCTCCAAAGCATCCAATGATGGATTTTTCCTCTTTCTGAGTCATCCATGATCCTTCTTCCTTGCTTATCTATCATCCTCGATCTCCTCGTCCAACAAATTTATTTCTCGAACTTCGCTCCATATTTTCTTCTCTTTTTCTCACTTAGACCCAGTATCAGTCACTGTGTCTTCCGCGAAGTTTTCTTTTTCCCTTTTCTTCCTTGTTCTTCACTTCCTTCCATAACCAAGGGCCAACAGGCCCCCAACACTCACCTGTGACTCGTCCCAAGGCACTTCGATCTGACTATTCTGTTGTACTTTAACTTCGAACTGAGCAGTGCAACCTTTTCTTTATGCTTTATGCCTCCTCTTCTTCCTTGTATAGATTATCTTTTCTGTGTCTAGTACCCAATTTCAACTGCATCTGGTACCTAGACCCTTGATCTATTTGATTTTACTGAGAGCTACGAGGTAGTTGGTTGTCATAGTACACCTTCAGCTGACTCCCATTCACTGGTCCTTCCTTCCATTCTCCATTCAACGTCTTCAGTTGTGAAACTCCTCCTTCTGTAACATAGGCAATCTTGTATGGCCCCAACCAATGCGTTTTGAATTTCCCAGGATGCTTGATGAAATTGTTGTCATAAACCAACACTAGATCTCCTTGTCTAAATGCCTTCTTCTTGATGTGCCTGTCATGATAGACCCTCTCTCTTTACTTCTATACTTGTTGATGGAATCATGCAATGAATCTATCTTCCTCAAGTTCGACCAACTGCGCAAGTCTCTCTTGAAAAACTCCAGTATCATCCATACCCATAAAGGCATCAATTCTCAGGCTTGGTACCAAATACTCCATTGGAACAACAACTTTAATACCATAGACCAACTTAAAAGGGGTCTGCATTGTCAGCTTCTTGCACGTGGTTCTATAGGCCCATAATATTGTTGGTACTCTTAAATCCCACTCATCCCTGGTCATGCAACATATCTTGGTTAGTGCTATTTCCAAAATCTTGTTGAATGCTTCAACTATCCCATTTGCTTGTGGATGGTACAGTGTGCTCTTCTGATGGTGGACTGCAAATTCTTCAGTCAAGGATTCAACTATCTTATTGATGAAATGTGTTCCTTGGTCACTCATGAGGATCTTTGGGCATCCAAACCTAGTTATGATGTCATCAAATATGAAGCGTGCAAATGTAGTTGCACTACAGTCCTTAACTACTCGAGCTTCGACCCATCTGGTCAAGTACTATGTTGTTGTGATCATGTACCTTGCTCTTGTGCACTTCCCTGGTGGGTTTATAGGTCCAACAAAGTCAATGGCCCATTTATCGAATGCTTGTAGGGTCAATTGTGGTGCCAATGACATTTGATCTCTTCTGGATGGTTTCCGAACTCTTTGGCATACATCGTAGGCTCTAGAATAGTCTTTAGCATCTCTATGTAATGTAGGCCACCGAAGGCTAGCTCTCAAGACCTTCTGCACAATTGCTTTCCCTGCATAATGTCCTCCTATGATTCCTTCATGAGATTCTGCGAGGATCAGCGGGCGTTCTGCCTCCATAACACATCTTTTCAAGATCTCATCCGGTCCCATCTTGTATAGATGACCATCTATAAGTGAAAAGTATGCAACGCGAACCACTAATTGTTTCTTCTGGGGAATTGTGTACTCGCTAGGTGTCATTCCAGTTGACAGGAATTGGACTATGTTAGTGAAGTGGTCATCGATTTTTCTAATGGCTAGCAGTTGTGCTTCTGATAGTGTATCCTCCAAACTGGTGGGTTCTTCGCCATGTTCCAACCTCCACAAGTGGCTAGGGCCTTTGTTCATTCTTCTTGTCTTAACTATGATCTCAAAATCATACTCTTGAAATAGCAACAACCATATACACATCCTTCCCCCCAACACTGGCTTGTTGACTAGGTACTTCAACACGGAGTGATCAATAAACATTTTAAAGTGTCCTCCCAACAAATAGTGGTGAAATTTATGTAATGCGTACACCATGGTTAATCCCTCTCTTTCCATAGCGGTATAATTAATTTCAGCTGTGGATAAATTTCTTCTAGCAAATGCTAGAGGATGGTCAATATCTCCTTCTCCCGGTTGTGCTAATACATCTCCTAAAGAAATAGAGGATGCATCAACATGTACATGATACTCCTAGGTCCAATATGGAAAAACCAAAATGGGTGTAGTAACCATTTTCTCTTTCAGTGTGTCAAAGTTTGGTTTGCATTCTTCAGTCCAACTAAACTGACAATCCTTCTTCAACGGCTTCTCCATGGGTGCTGTGATCTGAGCATATCCCTTAATGAAATTCCTGTAGTAGCCTGTGTGTCCCAACATAGTGCACAACTGTTTGACTGTTGTAGGAGGGGGTAGATCAACTATAATGGCGATCTTGGATGGATCTACCAGTAATCCTTTCTTACATACAATATGTCCTAATAAAACTCCAAATGGGGAAAAAAATTCACTTCTTTATATTCAAAGCAATTTGACACTGGTTGCATTTATCCAACATTAGCCTTAGACATTCAATGTGATTCTTCAATAAAATAAAGACAATCCAATCATCAAAATATGCTTCTAAAACTTTATGAAAAAACTCATTGAATGCTTTGATCACCACCCTGGAAAAGATGGTTGGGGCATTCTTCAATCCAAATGGAATTACTGTATACTGGTAGGACCCCCATTCTCTTGCAAATGTGGTCTTGTGGTGATCTTCCTTGGCAATCTGGATCTAATGGTATCCTAAAAATCCATTTGTAAAAGAATATACCTCTTGGCCTCCCACATTATCTAACACTTCATCAGTGAAGGGTGTAGGGAAGGGGTCATGCAAACAAGCATCATTCAACTTCCAGAGGTATACACATATTCTAATCTCTCATGTCTTCTTGTCTTGTACTACCATAGGGCTGATCCACTCTGATTCTTCCACCAGTTCTATAATCCATGCTTCCAACATTCTGTCAAGCTCAATATTATGTTTCTCCTTATATTTGGGGTTGAATCTGTAAGGTCTCTGTTTGACTGGTCTAGCATCTGTCTTTAAGGGAATCCTCATCTCTCCCATAGGCCATTTAATGCCCTTCATATCAGTGAACTTGGTTGGAAACAAGTCCTGATACTCATGCAGTAACTCAGTAATCTTGTCAATGGTGGCATGTTAAGCCCTAATATTGTATCATTACCCCTTAATTGGGGCATATTATATCAGTAATGTTATTTTATTTATGTCGGCTTTAGGCCATTAGTTGTAATTATACCTCCTAGTCTCCTATATATACCAAGGAGACATTTTCATTTTGAATCATATTGTACTTGAACATTTAAATTGGGGTAAAAGGAGGTTGCCCCCTAGAAGAGGCTTATTATCTGAAATTATATCCTTTTCAAGGCGTTGAGTACTTTTTCTGAGGATTTTCTATGCTATATTGATATTTGGTTCTTAACATATGGTATTAGAGCTCAAGGTCTTGGGATTTCGCTTCTACATCTGAGACACCTTGGAATTTTTTCTATAACATTTTTTCTACAACATTTCAGAAGGAACGACTTGGAGGATATTTAGTAGACAGATCAAGGTACGTTGGGTTCAAAATTAAGCTCCTAAGGCCTTAGACTTTCAGAGATATAGCCTGTACAAGATAGGATTCTGGAATCATACAGAACTGAGTCATTGCGGAATTTTCTCTATAAATTTTTTTTTGTAACGTTTCAGACCTTTCACTCTGGAAGATGTTTACAGAAATTAGTAAGGTATATGTGGTAATAATTTTATCTTCTGGGTCATCTTAAATTTTCATATACACCCTGTGTAAGATAGTGTATCTGACTAGTCCTATTGACTAGTCTCAAGAATGTGTTCCAGGTAAAAAAATCATAACTTCTTCCTAGAGTATCCAAATTGAGTGGGACTAGTTTCATTGGATTGTGGACAGTTTGTAGTATTTTTGGTGTGAGTTTCATATTTTTATATCAATTATTTTGTGCGGGAAACTCTATACAAGTGAGATCTCCTGGAAAGGACAAAAATTGGCAAGTTGTGGGGAAGTTACCATAAATTCCACTTGGAAAATCCAATTTTGATCAAACCTATGGCATTGCAGAGAAGAAATACTAGAGAACTACATAAAAAAAGTTTCATACCCAGAAGGGCCGAAACTTGGGAGATACAATAGAAGAAATATTGTCTAGTAGAACCACCTCAAAATCAAGGTTCAAAAGTGATACTTGGCCAACATGCCACCCAAAAAGGGAACTTCTACACCAAATAAGCCTCCAGAAAATTCTACTTGGACTCTTGTTGAAGTTGAAGAAATGCGTAGGGAAATAAATGATTTACAAAAGAAGATAGTAACAAAAGATGAACTACAAGAGATGGAAGCTAAGTTGGAGACAAAGATGGATGGTTTAAAAGAGGAGATCATGGAAGTATTGAAAAATTTTGTAATAGAAAAGACACCTGAAAGTGAAAATGCATCCCATGAAATTCATGATGAGGACACAAGAAAGGTGAATCAAGAATGGAGAAAGTCCAACTTTGGTTTGAAGACCAACCATGTTCCTAAGATTGATTTGAGGAAGTTTGATGGCAAGGACCCAATCACATGGATACTTCAGATGGAGTAGTTCTTTGATCTCCATAATGTGCCACATGCACAAAAGGTACGAATTGCTTCTTTATATTTATAACTTAATCAATTTGTATGGTATCGATGGCTTTGTTCTCGTAAATCACTTATCACTTGGACAATTTTCACGGAATAAATGATAGCACACTATGGGGATACAAGGAGAAATACCTTCTTTAGCCAATTGATAAATCTCAAGCAAAAGGGTTCAGTTACCGAGCACATTGAGAACTTCCAAAGATTGAATATAAAGGTAACCGATATTCCATATGAGCACTTGATTGATGTATTCATAGGAACTTTAAAGGATAAAATTCAACATGAGGTTCGCCTTTGGTAACCCAAATCATTGGAGAATGCATTTAAGGTGGCAAGANTTTAGCCAATTGATAAATCTCAAGCAAAAGGGTTCAGTTACCGAGCACATTGAGAACTTCCAAAGATTGAATATAAAGGTAACCGATATTCCAGATGAGCACTTGATTGATGTATTCATAGGAACTTTAAAGGATAAAATTCAACATGAGGTTCGCCTTTGGTAACCCAAATCATTGGAGAATGCATTTAAGGTGGCAAGAAATGTTGAAAGTAAAAATATGGCTATGGCTACTAGAAGGACCAATCCTAACATCTATAGAGAGAAAAATGCTCCTTCTTCTAAAACACCTCAACCTACAAGGTTTACACCTCAACAATTGGAGGAAAGAAAAGAAAAAAGTTTATGCTTTAATCGTGACAACAAGTACAGTAAAGGACATAAGTGTGGTGAGAAGAAATTATTCTACATATATTATGAAGAGGAAGAGGAACAAGAACAAGAACCATCTCAAGACGAAAATGTAGAAGCAATTTCGTCTGAAGAGTTGAATCCCACGATATCGTGTAATGAATTGGACAGAATTAGCACTCCTCAAAACCTCAAGATCGAAGGATACATCAAAAAGAAAAATGTAATAGTCCTAATTGATTCTGGTAGTACTCATGATTTCATTCACTATAAATTAGCCAAAGATCTCAATTTCTTTGTATATCCAGCGCCAGAGTTTCAAGTAATGATTGCAGATGGAGGAACTATCAATTGATCAGGAAAATGAAATAAGATCAATCTTACTATGGGGGAATATGTATTGAATAGTTGAATGATTTCTATACCCATGGGTGGTGCAGATGTTGTACTAGGAATCCAATGGTTACAATCATTAGGAACAATGGATTTTAATTTTCAAGAACTTTTCATGAAATTTTCATTGGAAGGAAAAGAAATTGAGTTAAGAGGTATCACAGGGAAATCCGGTAAGGTGATAAGCTCTAACGACATGAAAAAATTATTGAAAAAGGGGCATCAAGGCATTATTGCACAACTATGCTCACTAGATGTTCAAACATCTAAGCCATCTATTCCTCAAGATCTCCAAAGGATCATTGATAAGCATTCCAAAGTATTTGAAGATATTCCCAAAGTTCTTCCACCCACTCGAAATCGTGATCATGAAATTCACCTAATTCCTGTAGTGTTTCTCCTAACATCAGGCCATACAGATACCCTTACGCCCAGAAGAGTGAAATTGAGTGCATGGTTGAAGAAATGTTAGAGGCTGGCATTATTAGACCTAGCCAAAGTTCACACTCTGCACCAGTGGTAATGGTATTCAAGAAAGATATCTCATGGCGTATGTGTCCAGATTATAGAGAGCTCAACAAGATCACTATTAAAGATAAGTTTCCCATTCCCGTCATTGATGAATTGTTATATGAACTACATGGAGCAATCTATTTCACAAAATTGGATCTTCGTTCAAGGTATCATCAGATCAGAATGAAGGAAAAAGATATCCCAAAAACAACATTCCGAACTCATGAAGGCCATTATGAATTTTTGGTCATGCCTTTTGGCCTTACAAATGCACCTTCCACATTCCAAGGGTTGATGAATTCCATTTTCAAGCCCTTAGAAAATTTGTGTTAGTATTTTTTGATGATATACTAATCTATAGCAAGTCTTGGGAGGATCATGTATGACATGTTGACAAGGTGCTACAACTACTAAAGGAGCAACAACTATATGGAAAACCATCCAAATGTTTCTTTGGAGTAAAGGAAGTAGAGTATTTGGGTCATATTGTATCTCATGAAAGTGTCAAGGTAGACCCTAACAAGATTCCCAAAACATTGAAGAATCTTAGAGGATTTTTGGGTTTGACAGGTTACTACCGCAAGTTTATTAAAAAATATGGAAGAATAGCAGCACCTTTAATGACACTAACTAAGAAGAATACATTTTCATGGACTCCAGAGGAAACTAAATCTTTTGAACAACTTAAAGAGGTGATATGTAAATCTCCTATCTTGACCACTCCAGACTTCAAAAAAACCTTTATTGTGGAATGTGATGCCTCACGAAATGGAATTGGCGCTGTCCTAATGCAAGAAGGAATGCCCCTGGCTTTTGAAAGTCGACCACTCAAGGGAAATGACTTACACAAACCAATTTATGAGAAGTAAATGATGGCAATACTACATGCATTGAAGAAATGGCATCCTTACCTAATAGGTAGGCACTTCAAGGTCAAAACAGATCATGATAGTCTTAAATACTTATTGGAACAAAGACTATCTCCAGAAGAACAATAAAAATGGGTAACCAAGATATTAGGTTATGATTTTGAAATCGTCTATAAAAAGGGGAATCAAAATGTTGTGGTAGATGAACTCTCAATAAAGGATGAAGATGTTGAGGCCTTTCTCTGTGCTCTCTCAATCATCCAATCCTATTGGATAATAGAAGCAAGGGATGAATGGAAGAATGACGAAAAAGTGTGGACTCTCATTCAAAGGTTGTAGCAGGATTCGAGTGCATCAGATACATTTACATGGAAAAATGATTCACTATGGTACAAAGATTGCTTATATTTATGTAAGAAATCCCAACTCAAACAAAAGGTACTATTGGAATTGCACACCTCTCCAGTAGGAGGGCACTCAGGATTTTTGAAAACCTACCATAGAGTCAAGAAGGATTTTTTTTGGGATGGCCTTAAAATTGATGTTCAAAGGTTTCTGGTAGAATGTTTGGTTTTCCAAAAAAATAAGGTGGAAACAATTAAGACCCCAGGTCTTTTACAACCATTATCCATCCCAAGTCAGCGCTGGGAGGAGGTTTCCATGGATTTCGTCATAGGGTTACCAAAGTCTGAAGGAAAGAGTGTCATCATGGTTATTGTTGATAGACTGACCAAGTATGCACACTTTTGTGCACTCTCTCATCTCTTCAAAGCTAGTACAGTTGCCACTACATTCATGGAGACAGTTCAAAAGCTACATGGTAGCCCAAAGATTATTGTAAGTGACAGAGATCCCATCTTCACTGGACAATTTTGGGTACTCAATTGGCTCATAGCTCATCCTATCATCCTCAATATGATGGACAAATCGAGATAGTGAAAAAATGTCTAGAAGGCTACCTTCGTTTCTTTGTCTCTGATAAACAAACACAATGGTTCAAATGGTTACCCTTGGCAGAATGGTGGTATAACACTTCCCTTCATATTGCAACAAAAATAACACCATTTATGGCACTTTATGGATACCACCCTCCTTCCATCACTTCTTCTCTAAAAGAAAAATCTAAGGTTCAAGCAGTGGAAGATCACATCGAGAATCAACAAGAAGTTCTCCAAATCTTAAAGGACAACCTGACCATGGCATAGAATTACATGAAACAACAAGCAGATCAACATCGTAGTGAAAGAAGTTTTGAAGTAGGGGATTGGGTGTTTTTAAGACTACAACCATACAAACAGATGTCCCTATAGCAGGCCAAGAAGGATAATAAATTATCACCAAATTACTATGGCCCTTATAAGGTGTTGCAAAATATTGGTACTATGGCATACAAATTGGAGCTGCCTGCATCTTCATGAGTACACCCAATTTTCCATGTTTCATGCTTAAATAAGGTTATAGGCGACAAGATCCCAGTTCAAACTATATTGCTAGAAATTGACGAGGAAGGAAAAATCATATTGGAGCCTGAAGCCATCACTGACACAAGAATTTGCTAGCTGAGGAATAGATCCATTTCAGAGTATCTCATTAAATGGAGGAAACTACCGGCTGAAGATTCCACCTGGGAAGATGAGTATTTTATAGAGAAGCATCCAGAGTTACCCAAGCGTTGTGGAAAACACTTGTCTCAAGGGGAGGGGCATGTTAAGCCCTAATATTGGCTCATTACCCCTTAATTGGGGCATATTATATTAGTAATGTTATTTTATTTATGTCGGCTTTAGGACATTAGTTGTAATTATACCTCCTAGTATTCTATATATACCAAGGAGACATTTTCATTTTGAATCATCTTGTACTTGAACATTTAAAGTGGGGTAAAAGGAGGTTTCCCCCTTGAAGAGGCTTATTATCTGAAATTATCTCTTTTTCAAGGCGTTGAGTACTTTTTCTGAGGATTTTCTATGCTATATTGATATTTGGTTCTTAACATGGAAGCATCCTAATAATCTCCGACATTGGCAAGCTTCAGTGTCTCCTCTATTCCAATATTGAATTTCTTAATCTTAATCGGTTGTACAATGAATGCCAACTCAATTCCTGGTCCTTCCACATCTCTCTGGACTTCTATTTCTGTGATGTTTACTTTCCTCAGATCATCATCTTCATCTGCATTAATTTTGTAACAACCTTGCAGTTTCTGGAGAGGCACAGTCCATTCATCCTCTTCCTGTTCTTAAGGGAAGGATGGATACATCCTTGAATAGTTTATGTCTCACAATTTGTAATTCTTGTTCTACTGAGGGATATTCACTTTCAAATAAAAGGGTGGTTACAAAATTATGAATCATGCCTTCCCAGTCTGCAGTGATGAGGCGCAGCTCCGCTTGAAGGTACCAATTGATAGGTATCATGTCCAGTGTGTTGATGAATTTGTGTACCCACTGTTCTCGCTGAATGTCACTCTAGGCCTCTTCGCAGCTTCGCACATGGTCCTGTGGGAAACTTCGACCTGTGTAGCGAACTTTGCATCCTTCTACCTATGCTGAGAACCTCCCCGTCATTAAGGTATGATACTGTATCCAATCTGTAATATTGCTTTTATGTGTCCCCAACCATCTCGCTGGTGTGGCTTTCAGGGCCTCATCCATGGCTAGTAATCTCTATTGTACAAGTACACTTGCTTCAAATTATGATAGGAAGGCTTCTAACGGATTCAGACCATCAAATGTGGGTAAGTTACTTACTGTTGTGTCAATCCAGTGAATGTCTCTGGTTAGTATAACACATCTTCTTGTGGATACTTCGTATATCTTATTCTACTAGTTCTCCAATTCTTCTTTTGAATCTGATGAACATGCGCTCGCACTTCACCAACTTAGATTCCCATCGGCTATAGGATTAATGTGATCCTACTGTTTGGCTGTTAGCTTGTAGATGTTTTCTAGTGCATATGCGTATTCTTCTTCTTTGATGGGCTCTGTGTATCACTAACCTTCATCAGGATATAAAGGTGCAATGAACCTAAGACCATTGCCTTGAAAATTCATACGTCTCTTCTTTAAGTCAACAATAGTAGAGTTATTGAAGGCCCAGTAAATTCCCAACAATACCGGGTAAGGGAAACTGTCATCAACTATTTCAATTACCTTGAAATCTACAAATGTGATTATTCCATCAATGTCCATAGGGACATGCTTCAATCATCCAAATGGGATGACATCTTGTTGATTAGCCATCCTAATCCTAATAGGGGAATAGATCAACTTTGGTTTTCCCATCTGTGCCCAGTTTTGCTTCGTCATGAGATTGACCTCCGACCCTAAGTCGAGGACCACATAGTCTATCTCATACTCTCCTATTTGAGCATTCAAATGTAATTCCTTATTTGTCCTTCTCTTTTTACCAATTTTGTGTACTTCCCTATTCAGTAAGAGATCTATCCTTCCTAACTCATATTGTCTGATTAAATTTTGTATCTCTTGTACAGTGCTTTCATCCTGAATCAACTTAATACAAGTATGTAAAAAATCCATGAGATTGCTTACCTCTTTTCCTTCTCTTGGCGAAGTATACTAATCAAATGCGCGAGGCATTCCATACTCCCTTATGTCTAGTCTTGTCTTTGATTAATAACCTTGGTCTCCTCTAAATTATTTTTGTGCTGCCTCAAACATTTGTCTTTCTTTCTTTGCATCAAAGGCTTGGGTCTTCTCTGCAGCTTTGTTGATTCCTAAATCTTTTGTAATCTTCCCTTGGGTCAGTCTGTCTTCTCCTATAATATCACCTCCTCTGGTTATAACAACAACTCTAGGGTCTCCTCCACAAGGTTCAACATATATCAGTTGCACTTGCGGGTTCTTCTGAGGTCCTCGTCTTTCCTGAAGCTTGGCTAGCAATACAAAACAATCTTCTATAACATGGTCAAACGAGCTGCAATAACTGCAAGTTGTACAAGGGTTCTGAAAATACCTTGTATGTTTTCCTGGTTGTGTGCAGTTATTACAAATGATCTATCCTCGGCCTCGACCCATTCCTCCTCCTCTTTCTCTTCCTTTGAATCCACCGCGAGGATTGAAGTTTCCTCTCCCAAGAGAGTTATACTGTGTAGCATTTCCTTCTTGTTGTACTTCACCTTGGATATTATATATGTCTATTGACCTTTCATGCATGAGATCATAATCCCTACAATCCCTATCATCATGCCCTACAGACTTATAGAATGTATAGTACAAATTCGTAGGTGTTTGAACATACTTTTTCATATAATAGCACTCACCAGTACGATGTCTGTTTCTGCATACCTTGCACCAGGGTAAGGTGACTTGTTTCAAGGGGCTCGGAGCACCAGAAGCCAATTATTCATTGAATAGAGGGCATTGTTCCTTGTCATGACCTTCTGATCTGCATATAACACACCATATATCTTCTCTTTTATCTTTTCCCTTGTCTTTGTTCATATCTTCAACCTATAGAGACAAACTAGTTAGCTAACTCAGGATCTGAGTCATACCTGAGCTGCATTCTCCCATAGGGGATGATTCAAGCTTCATGGCAATCTCCAATGCCTCAGCTTGTGAAGCAATATTCCATTACATCAAGGGAAATTTGATGTGTGGTAGGAGGGAAGCAATGAACCATTCTTTGTTTTGTTCATATGGGATCTGGAAAGTTAATTGGCCTGTCAATGTTTTGAATCTCTGATCGAATTCCCACATAGGTTCAGCCACTTTCTGCTTGATCTCTTTCAACTATGTGATAGATTGTGATTTTGATTTAGGTTTCTTGAATTCTGCAATCAAAAAATTCTTGATATAATTCAATGGCTTAGGCTTTGCAAGTCCTTGGACAAGCTTCATGTACCATCTCAGTGCACGATCTCTGAGAGTTGTACTGAACTGGGTTTTTTTGATAGTTTCATCTGTGACATTCTTAATGTTCCATACATCGTCACACACGAAACAATGCTGATCAGGATCTTCAAATCCATCCCCCCTAAAGATAGGAAGTCTCATCTCATCTGCCATAGATCTTACTAGGGTTCCTGACTGAATATGTGGTGGACTTCTATGGACAGTTCTCTGGACGCTCTGGTGACTGGGATTACTCTGGTTGCTTAATAATGAATCGACATGAAGGATAATAGTACTTACTTCAATGGTATATGTGTTTTCTGAGCCTTCAGGTTCTCCTCAGTGAATTTCTTCAGCTTGTCCTTCCTCTGTCCCGGTGGGTTCTGAATGTTCTTCGTTCGTCAGATCTACTTCTTCTCCACTATAGAAACCCTCCTCCCCATAGTTCTGCTTAAATAAGTTTGCAAGATGGACTTATATGAACACTTTCCCACTGCACATATGTCCAACTTCTGTGTCATTGTCGTTGTCCATATTTTTAAACATTATCCTTTTTGGATCCAACCAATCTATTGTATCGTCAAGATGTTATTCTCATGCAACAACATATTGAGTCTCAGCTTCAAGAATTGTAAAATTTTTCCTTTGGGTCCCTTGAAGAAATATCTCTCAGCTTGGCTGTATAAATCTACCCTATCAACAAAAAACTCTTTGATGTAGCCTCCAATGGTACTATCGAACCAGTGATCTACTGCTCGTGATACGGTGTTATCAACTTCCTTGACCTTCTTGATCAACTCCGACGTCCAGACCATAGGAAGTCTAGATCGGATCTCAAACTGGGTATCAACTAATCTAGCTAGCCACTCGTATATCTCTTGATGGATTCCTCCAAAGAATATCTCGTGTATATCAGTAAAAATATGCTTCTCCAACCAGTCCTCTGAACTATGATTAGAGTTCTTTTTCTGGGCTTCAGCGAAGTCCTTTTCTTGATCTTGTATCCACTTTTGAGTTTATGTCTTTGATGGAAACCACCTTGATATTCCCTTAAAAATATTCTTTTCCTGACAGCGTAACCATTTGTTGGCACATGGGCAGACCTAGGGTTCAGCTCCAAGAGCGCACCAACAAGCCCTAGCTATTGGACCTTTCGACAACACCTACGAAGCAAATACAGTCTCACCCGAATCAGCTATGAGGGGGTTACAGGAAAGAGATGTCTACAACTAAGGGGAATATCAAGTGGATCTAACCCAGGAACAACACAAAATTCATATATCACTTATTAGCTTGATCTAATCCATGCATCTATCAGATCTACCTTAGCAATGAAATAACAATATATGAAGGACAAATACAAAAGACCAATCATACACAACACAAAATATATGTGGTTCACCCTCTCTCTAGGGCTACGTCCATAGAACTTTGCTATATTATATTGATGTAAAGCATACAGTTCTTGTCTGTGCTCTGAGATAGCATATCTTATCTTCTCCTATCTTTCTCTCCCCTCCCTGTGCACCCAGCTGAAGATCTTACAATCCAGAAGGCTCTCGTACCCAACACTTCTCTCTCTCCCACAATACTCTTCTCTTGACCAACTCAATAGTAACAATAACAACACATCAACCCAAAAGTACCAACCCAAAAACACCAACCCAACCTAGGCCCTTTAGACCTCTATTTATACATTACAATCACTCACTGACAGCCTTAGGTCAAAACCTAGGTGTCAAAACCCTAGATACCAAAACCCTAGGTCAACTTGACTCGCGTTTTCCAAGCTTCGCCATCTTGTCTTTCCTTCCTTCTTGTGTGGTGCTCCAAAGCATCCAACGGTGGATTTTTCCTCTTTCTGAGTTGTCCACGATCCTTCTTCCTTGCTTATCTGTCATCCTCAATATCCTCATCCAACAACTTTCTTTCTCGGGCTTCACTCCATCTTTTCTTCTCTTTTTCTCACTTCGACCCAGTATCAGTCATCGTGTCTTCCGTGAAGTTCACTTTTTCCGTTTTCTTCCTTGTTCTTCGCTTCCTTCCATAACCAAGGGAAAACACTGGTCACCCATGTTATCAGAAAACTATTGCAACTATCAAAAGCCAATATTATTGGACAGGAATGAAGAAAGAAGTTGCTAATTTTATTTCCAAATGTTGGGAATGTCAAAAGGTAAAGGCTGAGCATAGACAACCAACTAGTTTGCTACAACGATTACCCATTCCTGAGTGGAAATGGGAAGTTATAACAATGGATTTCATCACCAAACTGCCAAAAACAAATAAGAAACATGATTATATCATGGTAGTGGTTGATAAAATTACTAAAGTTGCCCATTTTATTCCAGTAAAGCTCACTCACAAGGCATCCAACATTGTTGATGTTTATATGAAATAAATTGCTAGATTACATGGTATACCCAAGACAATTGTGTCTGACAAAGACCCAAAATTTACCTCGAAATTTTGGAAGGGATTATTCAAGGGATTTGGAACAAATTTGAATTTTAGCACAACTTATCATACAGAGTCAGATGGATAAACAGAGAGGGTAAATCTTGTGATTGAGGCTATGTTGAGGATGTATGTGATGGGTAAATCATCAAGATGGGAAGACTACTTACACTTAGTGTAGCTTGCTTATAAAAATGGGTACCAAGCATCTCTAAATATGAGCCCATTCGAGGCACTTTATGGAAGAAAGTGGAACACACCAGTAAGTTGGGATAACCCAACAGATGGAGTAGTGGTTGGGCTAGATTTACTCAAGGAAATGGAGGAGAAAATGTTGAAAATAAAACAAAATTTAAAGGTTTCCCAAGACAGGAAGAAAATCTATGATGATAAGGGAAAACCTCACAGGGAATTTAAAGTGGGGGACCATGTATTCTTGAAAGTGAAGGCTAACATAAGTTCCCTAAAGTTGGGAAATTGTTCAAAGTTGGCAGCTCACTATTGTGGTCCATTCAAAACCCTAGAGAGGATTGGTCCAGTAGCTTATATGATTGCATTGTCTGCATCTATGTCTATTCATTATGTATTCCATGTATCATTGCTCAAGAAATATATACCTGATGCTAATCATATTATTGATTGGAATGTGATTCAGGTGGAGTAAGAAGTCTCTTTCCAAGTACATCCTGTACGCATTCTGGACTGGAAAATGAAACAACTCCTGAATTGATCCATAGGGATTGTAAAGGTCCAATGGACCTGGTATAGTCCTGAGGACGCTACTTGGGAGCATGAGGATGCAATGCGGGCAAAATACCCACATCTTTTTGAAGATTTTGGAAATCTTGCTGATATGTGTACATAATGCAATAAGGACAATGCATAAATAAGGGGAGGGGATTGTAATACCCCTAGGACGAACCCAATTGTAAATATAAATGCAAATTCACTTAAGCTAGTCAGTTGTTTGATATCATTTTTGTATGCACCTTGCATGGTATAGTGTGCACATGTACTGCGCAGTAAAATGATGAAGTGTGCACATTCCAGAAAACTACGCACAACAAACTTAAGTGCGCATGATTTTGAGGCCAAGGAGCCTTTGTGTATATGTTGTGTTTTATAGGTTGGTGAGCCAGTTATTATAAGCTAAGAGGATTATGTGTTGAATTACGTTGGAGAGCCTAGATGTTAAAGGCCAACAAGCCTATTTTTGTATATGTATTATCATTAATATAAAATACATTGCTGCGTGCATACCGACCACGATAAAAGAGTATGGGGGACTAAACTCCACTAGTTAAGGAAAGGAGGGGGATAAAAGTTAAGGAAAATGAATCAGATAGGGAGCTTAAGCCAAAAAGGAATATTATAATAATATTCCTTAAAGTATAAAGTATGGATAATTATTTTATTCTAAGTTCTAAGGATGGGGACAAGTGGGCCAAAGTAGCTCCTAATATGACAAGTGTCAAGTTGGGAGCATGCATACATATAGCTTGGATTTAGTTCATTTCCCTATCATTCCATCATCATTCACACACCCATTGAGTTGTCCTCTGTACCTCCATGTACATGTATCCGTACTTGAACCAACACCATACCTATACCTGTACTTGGTTAGCTTGGGAGATGGACTAAGGAAGCAAGTTTTCAGGCACGTGGGATATTGAATAGGTGGGTTGTCAGACTTGTGGGATATTGAAGAGGTGGGTTGTTAGGCCAGGGAGAAATTTCTCTCTGGTTGAGAGAATTGCTGGGAATTGATTTCCTGAAGGTGTTAAACTGCAACTACATGGCTCTGAGACTTCTTATCTGACCTATTGCTGAAGCCCTGGAAGGGAAGTGGGGCAGTTGAGGGACTATTGAGAAAAGAAGGGGCACGCTTCCTGGGGTGGGATAGGAATGTGGGGAATGAGGGATTGTAGGATGTTATTTTGAGTTGGAACCTGTGACAGAGTCTTTCCTATTGTCTGAGATACGCCATCCTAGTTAGGAATCCCTTTACCCGGGTGGAGTTTAGTCTTAGCTCGGGGGTGATCCACTGCTGAGAGTGATGAGCAGTGTGGTATAAGGCTGGGAGGTTTGTGGAAGGTATGCATGCAGTTGGTGATATTCTTACCAAGATAAGTGTCAATTGTGTATTAAATTACATGATGCATTATTATTTACATGTTTATTTTTATGGGTTTATCCTATGTGTGGTTTATAACTGTCTTTATATTTATGGGTATTTCCTATCTATGCTGCATGTATATGTTAATGTTATTTCTGTATGAATCTGTGCATTTACAGAATGCATTTTTCTATTTTAATTTATATATATAAAGTTTCGTAAGAGTTTCTGTGTGTATATGATTTAATTTGCATACAGTTCGAAAATTTTTGTGTGGCATAACCCAGTTGGACATTGGGGATGTTACAGCCCAAGTTCTACAGAACCTTCAGGCTTACCCAACTTGCTCCTACAGTCCAAAAAACCTGCCAAAGGTATCTCACGACCTCCTTTAAACTTCACGAAATCCTCTAGAATCTATTATGGCCCTCATAGTATATCTAATGAGTGGATCATGCCCTCTCACAAATCTTAGTGGCCTCTAGAACTGCCACAAACCCCACATGAATGCTCTAGACCTACAAAAATATGAATCAGTCCTCTCAAAGGAACCCCATGACCTCTTCTTGCAACTGTTATGCATCTATGAAAAACGATTCACCCAAATAAAGATAAAGTGAAGATCCTATGTGGTTCTCCTCTTTTATCTATCTAGGGTGGGTTTTTCACCACCAAAACAAGACCAACAATGGAAGGATTTTTCCAAAACTTCAACAAAAAACCTTGCCTCCAAGAGCACTCCAAATATGATATCAAATCATAATTAAGAAGGTGAAGTGCTACCCTTCCTTTATACTTCTTTGAAGCCTTCTAGATCTTTCCCTTTTTTGACCAAATCAAATTTGACCATTATTCCCTCTAAATATTTACTAAAAACATTAAAAAGTCACTTTTTAATATTTAATTTATTAATAACTTATCTTTTTACTTAATGTCACTTTAGAATGTAACATCTCCTGGCTAGTGACATTAAATGAACCTCCTTGAAACACTTTTTATTTATTGAATATAGAATATGGGAGTCATATAGGCTACTAAGTCATCCTCTGCCATGATCAATTGGAAGGGGACATTAGAGTTCTCCCTCCCTGAGATTGCGTGTCCTCAAGCAACTCCAAATAGGGGTGTTGTAAGATATTCTCTCCCTCCCAAGTAGCATCCTCTACAGGAAAACCTCTCCATATGGCCAGGTACTTCTGAATAACTTTGCTCCTCAGCCTCCCACTAATACAAAATGAGAGATAAGTGACCAAAAAAATGACCAAAATCCGCATATAAATGACCACTTTTGATTTGGTGATAGTTGGTGGCTAATTTCCGATCTCTTATCATGTGACAAAAAATGTGGTCATATTTAGTTTGGTCATTTATATCTTGTCTTGTGGTCATTAATTTGTTCATATATTTGGTCATTAATTGTGACAATTAATGACCAAATATATGACAAGACAAGCTATAAATGACCAAATTAAATATGACCACATTTTTGGTCGCATGATAAGAGACTGGAAATTAGCCACCACAACTTCAATTTGGTCATTTATATGCAAATTTTGGTCGTTTGTTTGGTCACTTATCTCTCAATTTTGGTCATTTTATATGTTAATTTCATTCATTTTGTTTGGTCACTTATCTCTCATTGTTTGGTCACTTATCTATCATTATTTGGTCACAGATATCTATCGCTCTTTTTATTTTTCTCCCTTTTATCCGACTTGCCTCAAATAGGTCTTCAATGGGTTCCCGACCATTGTTATAAGAAAAATATGTCGGTTAGGAAGGAACCAACCTATCCATCTATGAAGTCAGTTACAACCTTTTTGATAACTCAACACAAGGCTGATACTACCCACACCTCAGAGGGTCCTGTTTCCGAGGCGATGAAAAGGGGGAAAAGGAGAGGTGAAAGACTTATGAAAAGTCTCTCTTAGGACCACCCACCTTGGGTATTGTCCTCTCTCAACTTTTAGGATGAAAAAAATGGCCTTGGGGGTGAAAATTATAAACAACTTGACAAAAACAAGCTTGTTGATTTTTAGGAGAGAAAACTAATAAAAGAAAACAACAAGTTTTTCTCTCCCTTAAGGCCTTGGAAAAAGGTCCATAATTGATTCCCAGGGTAAATTGGGGCTCCGAATAATGGCCTAGTGGACAAATTATGAAAAGTATCAAAAAGGGGAGATTCAAAAGGCCTTTAGAATCTAAAACTAGGTCCTTTTAGGTGGCTATAAGTAATGAACAACAAGTTTCTCTGGACTTGTAAGGTGTGGGAACGAGTCTCAAAATGCCCGAAAAAATGGTCTTAGGACTTTTCAAAGCTTAAAGTTGGATCTGATAATCAAAACAACATCCCGTTAACAAGATGCAACATATATGGCTACCTTATTTTGCAACTGTAAATAACGTGGCATTTATGGTGTCCAAGGCCATCCATGGCTGCCAGATTCACCGGTATGAAGGGACATGTGTTGGGGAAAATTTGTGGTTTCTTTGGAGGGAAAGGGACATTGGGTTTGTTCATTGAATGTTAGGAAATTCCCTTTGTTCAAGAATTTTTTAGACCTGAATTCACCCCCCCTTTGGTGCTTATAAGTATCCTTGCGAGCTAATGAAGCATGGCTTCAATCTAGACCTGATTTGGTTAAGGGACCCCTCGGGCTTGAAACTTGGAATGTGTTTCCATCATACCAAACTAAAAAAATTATGATTTATTATAATTCCATCATGTATCTCTATCCACCAACTTTTCGCTGCATTTTGTTTGGCGCAAATCAGGCTCCAGATGATCAATATATGGCTCCAGAAAAGTTCATGGAAAAGGCTAGTTGGATGGTTCATCAAGGAAAAAATTGCAATTAAATCACAAATATGGGTGGAACACCAAATTTGGAAGGATTCTATAGGCCTACATTCCTATAGATAAAATGGGTTTCCCTCGTTTGGATTGATTTGTCCCTGGAGGCCTCCAATTAGGCCTCCCTTTTGGCACATGTTCTAGGACAATAAGTAGTTTGTGACGTTTTGGAATGTCCCACTAAAAATATAGGATGAATTTGTGAAGGATAATTCCATGGATCCATTCTACACTTTTCCTCGGTTGTTTTGACTATTTATGGGCATAAATCTGCCTCCGTATGGCAAAGTTATGGAATTAACTTGCCCAGAGTCCTTAGGGGGCAAAATTAAAATATGTAATGTAATTCTAAACTATATAGCTTATATATAATAAGTTTTTAAAAATGTATTATTTACTTTATTATAATTATATATATATATATATATATATTTACGAAAGTTTTGTATTTCTATATTGATCCACTTTAAACAATTCATCAAATATACAAGCACAACAAAATTCCTTCTCTACCTCCAAGATCCAACCCCTTACATTCAAAAAGTTTCAAAATATATAGAATGACTATATCAATATCCAGATCCAAAGTTTTATGAAAGTATTACTTACAAATTTATAAAATACATAGAAAATCTAAAAGATAACATAACTAACTATACTTCAAAATATGTACTAGAAACGCCATGCACTAGCCTTCTTTAGCCTCGATCCATAGGTGTCGAATACTTTTCCTTGTTTGGATATTTGGTGCAGTATTTGATTGATATTTTCTTGGAACTAAATCTCGAATTTTTGGTCTATCTACAGCCCTCAAAATCAGGTCCAAAATCTAACAATATGATTGCTTTCCATAGAGAATAAGGTACCTTCTTTATTTAGACATAATATCCCTCAAATAACTGACTTAATTTCATCGTATCCCAAAATATTATTTCTCTTGTTGTAGCAGATTAAGCTCCCCAAATCAAGGATCACATCCACCAAAGAAAAAGGATCCATCACTAGGATGAAACTTGTTTCACCAAACCTGAGCATAATTGCTGCCAAAGCTTTGAAAACAAGGTGCTACCATTTCATTCGGTAGTGCCATATTCCAAACTTTACCATATTATCTCATTTGAGAGTTTCAAAGGCCTCAACTAACACATCAAGCCTAGTGGGATGACTCTCTTTAATCCTCTTACTTTTCTCATCCATGACTGCTTTAGCTTTAGCCATGTTCTTGAGAAATCCACTTTGTTTTTGTTTTGTTTTTCCCTCCTCTACTACTTGTTTCTCCTTCAATGGTTTTGCAGACTTCTTCTTCTTCTTACTGACCTCTTTTTGTTTTGCAGGTGCTTCTGGAGATTCTACTAAACTGATAATAGAGGTAATAAGGGAGGGATTGCTCTTAGACTTGAAATAAAGTCTAAATTTATTGCTTTCCCTAGTATGAGGAGTTTTGAAATAAGTGACAACTTGCTTTTTGTTTTCTCTTGTTGACTCACTAGAGGAACTTTTTTTGGAGTTCCTAAATGAAGTAGGAATCTACTTAGGAATATTTTTGACCTATTATTTCCTATCTGTTTTGATGTGATTCCTGGTATAAACCTTTTTAATAACAGGTGCAGGTTTTGAGACTTCCCCCTACCCTTCCAATGAGCATCTTATCATACTTTTGGTTAAAAAAGTGTCAGTTTGCATGGAAGGCTCAAAGATATCATCTATTATTCCAACAACATCCCCTTTAGGTTCAATTTTAGTCTTCTTAGACTTAATTTCCCCCCTCTTGGATTTTGGTTTGGCAACGATTTTCTCATGGAACCCCCCCTAGAAAAGGAAATGTGACCATGACTGATTATGTTTGCTCAAATGCTCCTCAATCAATAACCTAGTCAACCCTCTATGAAAAATACAGAGGGGTGGGGTGTTGGGTCATTTCCTAACTCTAGATGACATCTTCATTAGACTCCTTAACAAAAAATGTGGCATATTAATTCTTACTTGGCCTTCTATATGAGATAGGAATTTGAAATGGTACATGCACATTCGATCATAGCGTCCCTCACAGGTAAAATATAAATGGATGATCTTCAGGGTATCATTCCACAATGGTGTGAGCCACGACCTTTGTACCTTCTACCTCCACTGCTCGTTTTTATACTCATCCTTAAGGAAGAAAAGGATATCTATCCCTTCTAGGGTTTTTTATTTGAATCAATGATCACCATCCAGGGGAAAACCTATTACTTGAGAAATACTTTATTCAGTCACAGAGAAAGAGAGGTATGCTATCTCCACAATTTTTCCATTAAAACCCTTTGCAAATGACCTGGGTACCTCATAATTGAAATCCCTCAACCTGTAACAAAAATCCTTCCAGTCGACGGTTGTAAACCATTCCTTGAGTTCAGGATCACTGTCAAGTATTTATGCACCATATGGCTCCTTGCGAATAAAATGTACCCCTTTTCCCATAACTGCGAGCAATCTAAGTGAAACTAGGAGAGATGAGTAAGATGAGTGATTCGAATCACATAGATTTCGCTCCTAAAATAACAATTAACTTCCTTTCTGTGATAACCCCTCTACAAAGGTAGAAAAAGGTGGATGAATTGGAACAATGATGAACCACTTTACACCAAACCCTGTAGTCTAGAATAATCCCCAACTAACATATCAGAACACGTTCATTGGCTAGTTGAACGATAATGATGATCAAATGAACCCATAGGAATAATGATCTTCCATGTTTCCAGGACCTCCACAATCCTCAACTCACATGGAGTTAAGCACTCAATGACCATTAAATCATATCGGGTGCTGGATTTTCATTTAGTAGTTCCAATCATAAATCTTTAAAAATGATAGTGTTCTCTTTTCATTTGGTAGCGCTTTGTATGGTCATTATAACTATAAGTGCTTCCAAAACAAAATCCAACACCCTTATCAACACCTATTTTTAATAACACAAAACGCAATAACCAAACAAATTTTTAGCTTTTGGGTTATAAATGAAAAAACGACATGAGCACACATATCCCAACTGAAATTTATAAACATTGCTCTCAAGTCCCAATGTTGGATAAGCTTGGTATATTAACCATACAGAGTCCAAAATTTTAAAGGATTAAATAATGTTTTGAAGCTGACAGACCCAAAATTTATATGTGATAACAATTCCAATGACCCAATTGAGATAATCCTCTCTCCCTGATCATACACATATCCAAGCCATGTTCATATTCTTATATGACCCTGAATAGGCCCTGTCATTAGCCCCTATGCACCAAAATTTGTTTTAATATGCCCAAACCCTCAGGTCGGGCAGTGGTGGTGCTTGTAGGAGGGGTGGCGGTGGCTCTGCCAGCTCCCTCACTCCTTTCGATGCCTTTCGGTGTGGGTTGATATGGTGGAGAGGGCGTGGATGAAGGTGCAAAGGTAATGGGGGTGACACACATTGATGGTGATTGGTGGACGTACGAGGGGAGAAGCCCGAAAGAGGGGTGGTGATGGATCATCCACCCACCCCTTTCCCCCGTTGTTTACAGTGACATACAGATGGAAGAGGGCACGAACAAGGGAGAAAGGGTTTGAGTAATGGGTGCAAGGTGCAAGGTGGTCGTGACTGTGGAGAAGGAATGAGGCATTGGATCAGCTCGGGCAGAGGTCAATGAGGGTGGATATGATAACATAGAGGATTTGGTTTTGGAGAGAGGTGCATAAACCCAATATGAGGTGGTGCGATGGTGGTTAGTGCACCTGTTAGTCACTGTTAAATTGTTTTATGTGAAATCAAGTTTTCAGGATCTAGCGGGATGCTAAACCGGTCTGGAATCTCGACAAACTAGAGAAGGGGATAAATATAGAAGGGAAAGGATAAAACTGGCAGGAGCGCTAAGTTGATGGGGCCTGATACCTCATGGATCGTGAACTCTCCAGATCGATGGTCGAGGATTATTTCGGGTGGAGAAATTGCATGAAGGTTAATTTTAGAAAGCGGGTCGAAATTTAAACCATGGTTTTCGTTTGGGGATATGTGGCACCACTAGGTGCATTTCGGGGTGAAAAGTAGGTTGCCCCAAACCACTTCCTCACGCCCCTGAAATTTGGAAAAGTATAAAAGGGCATTTTTTTATGTATTTTATTATTATTTCAAACAACTAGACCGTTTGAA
Source organism: Picea mariana (assembly GCA_032191745.1). Taxonomy (NCBI): domain Eukaryota; kingdom Viridiplantae; phylum Streptophyta; class Pinopsida; order Pinales; family Pinaceae; genus Picea; species Picea mariana. Next base: position 50,756 of record JASDQU010735759.1, on the reverse strand, counting down.
ACTTAGCACGACCACCCTCGTTCAACTGTAGCTCAACAGTACTCCAATTACATGCCATTTCCTCCCGTTTCTAGGTATTTTTCATCACAACCATGGATCCTATCATAACCTCAGTAATAGAGAAAGACCCTGTGGTGACTAAATAATCCCTACTTGACCGAGATTCAGACGTTTTTGATACCAAAATCACCATTTATCCCATCTCTGTGTCCAGAAGCAACCTGTCCGATAATGTAGGAAGGTGTATACTGCTCCTTGAAGCAATCCATGCCACCATAGTCCCTTATGCTGTCGAAATCTCTTTCCCTTTTCCCGAATTTATAGGTTGGTGTGCAGAAGGAGTCGTCATGAATAAACGAGGGTCTAAGGTCATGTGTAGGGTAGAGAGTCTATCAATTCGAGATTCCCTCGGTATACCAGAGTCTTTTTCTTCAAATTCTAAACCTTTGAATGAAGAAAATGTAATTAGGGTATAAAAAGAATATCGATCAGAGGTCTAATATCTGTTTTTACAGACAATTGTCAAACCAAAACATTTTTCAGAGGGTCTGTATTTGACAATGAATGTGATTATAATGGTTATTGAATTCCAATGGGTGTGTTCCCTTTTAAGTCAAGTTTTAGATCTAGATAATGATAAACATGTAGTCCAAGTCATGCTCGGTTTCCTGTTAACCTTTTTTAAGTCAGAGTCTGTTCTGTCAATCCGCATCAGTTTTGATCAATTCATAGCTGATAATATCCATAAATATCTAGTGATTTTTTGCTCTCTAAGGCATTTCAGATATTACACCTATTTGCCGAAGATTTTCCTAGAAACCAATAAGAGGGAAGTTCTTGAAGCAACATTTATATAAACTGAATGTAAAAGGATTACATTGCTTATCTTCATAAACAAAGTCATGTCGATAGTTTACAGTTTGATTTTCAACACCATCCTACCTATATTTTTGAATGACATGAGGAGCTATCTACAGCCAAATCTAGAAAATAGAGTGGGGGATTGGGTACTTTTCATGCACTCAACAGTAATCTGGGTTTATGGTTGTCATGAATCCCCCTATCTATTGCCTATTTTTCGTACCCCCAGAGACTTTTCCCTTGAATTCATTAGGAAAATAATTATATATGAGACAGATCATTTCCTGAAGTTGCACAAAGCCTCCAACCTCAAGTTCCCTTTCATCATTGGCCCTTTTATTGTCAAAGCCATATCATGCTTATCTCATATTCAACCAAAGCTCAAAGAGTTTGGTTTTGCACAACTACAGGGAAGAAGGTACGATCCACATCAAATCATATCTAAGAGAATATTGATGAACCAACAAGCCCCTTATGAGCATGAATAGGTTAAGGGTTTTCATAAGCTAGCAAACCTAGAAGTCTGTGCTAATATGGAAGCAATATTGAAACCAACTCAAACATAGCAAGTGGAGGCACCCCTGCAACAAATTCAAACACAACAAGCTTCTCAGAAACTGATATTCAAAGTTCCTAAGATGAGTGTTTACAACAAGAGAAGCAGTTTAGAGTCCATGGGCACCAGTGATCAACATACTGCTCCTAAGAAGATGAAGATTACACAGCCCCCCCAGATAGTGGACTTAGAAGAGGAAGATCCTAAAGAACAAGTAAATATGGATATGGTGGAAAGTGGCACTAGAAATGTAGAGTTTGAAAAGGAAATAAAACTTCAAAGTGAAGGCAGCTCAAGAACCTTTAGCAACAAGAAACACATATTTGATAAAACATCTGGGGAAACTTATCAATCTAAAGAATATTTGGCAAAATAGTATGCTGAAAAGGGAAACATAGCTCTAGGTGAGATGATGGATTTAGTCCTTGAAGTGGAAAATACTTCTCAGCATAAATATTCTCTATTCACAGTAAGTGATGTTGAGAAGAGGACCTTTAATATTATAGTTGCAAATGAAGACAAAGTCTCTGAGATAAAGATAAGGTATGAAAACATCAGTGCTGTAGACAAGGTCAAATTCCATAAAAATACGAGTGATATGTTGTATTTTGATTACCCGAGTTTAAGGTTGAAGAATTCAAAGTTGTCATCTTATGTAATGAAATTGGAAGGGAAATTGAGGCAAGAAAAAATATCTAGCAGAACTTGGAAGACTCACATCAAGATACTGGAATCTGAAGGCCCCCAAGGGGTAAAATCCTCATTGGATGAAAATGACAAATTGATTCAAAGCTTGAAGAAGAAATTTAAAATGTCTTCTATAGATCATCCACAAACAACATAATTGGTTAGTCTAGAACAGGAAAATGAAACACCGTCAAGAGGCATTGGACTACAAAGTCAGGGTGTTGCAGCTAAAATGAGAAAAGGTGAAGTGGTCACAAGAGTAGACAAAATTACTAAACAGGGTTGTAGTTGTATCTCTTGCTACAAAAGTTGTACCAAACACTGAAGGACTTGTCCAGGCTATGTCACAAGTTATCTTGAAAGAAGGAGAAATCAAAGGGATAAAGGGAAGCATAGAGAAATTGAAGCAGGAGATGTAGAAAAAGGATGAAAGAATGGCTCAATTTCAAAAGGAGAATGGAGTCCTACAGGAAAAGATAGATAAGTTGAAGATGAGATTAAGAGGCAAAGTACTGTTGCAAGGGGCCAACCATATTATCTGGGACTCTATAACTGCTGAAGCTTCCAAGTTCAGAGTGTATTTGAATTTCATCAATGATAAAGACAGCATAACCATCACAACCAGAAGTAGGTGCACTGTTGTGAATGAGACTTTAGCAAAGAAACCATCAGAATGGGCCCAAAACACCATAAATCTACTCAACTCCATTCCTACTGCAGACCTTCAGACTATTGGAATTAAATAAAGAACTACATTGATCATCTAGGCCAGGAGGGTTATTGCTAAACATAACTTGTTTAAATTAGTCCAAACCAAGGAAAAAAAGATGGAGTAGAGTGTGCAAGAGTTCAAGGATTTTCTTGAAGAATTGTTTATCAAAGGCCTCCCACCATTTTGGGATGGAAAGGGAAAATTGTATGATCATTAAGAATACAATGATCGCCTCACTCAGTGCAGAATGGATCACTCCAAGTTAGAAACCCTGGAGGAAAATATGAAAGGAGATACATTAGGTTAGCATTTGATTACAGACTTTGAGATTCTAAATCAGCTTAAAGAAGTCAAACTTGGACTACCAGTCATGTCATATGCTTCCTGCATTGATCTAGAAATCCTGATAAAAGAAATGATAGATTATGACATCCCTTCTGACTTGCAATGGAAGGAGATAGTACGCTTGGGTAAGACAAAGTGCAGTTTTCCATGGTCCAGTAGATGATGTCCATATGTCCTTGAATATGGCAAATCATGTGGAAGACTAGAGCAGAGCAAGTGGCGAGTAAAGAAACTGAAATTCCAAAACAGCCAGAATCTGGATCGTGAAACATTTTCTTGCTAATCATTGTAATCGGTTTCAAAACCGAAACTGTCCCTTGTAATTATTGTAATCAGTTTCAGAAACTAAAACGTTTCGTTTAAATCATTGTAATTGGTTTCAAACCAAAGGAACTCAAATTGTATAAATATTAGGAGTTCCAAATGTATTATAGGTTGGCAGAAGTGCAAGGGCATGCTTTTAGTTGTTCGGAACTTCAATGTAATTGTCTGAAGATGAATAGAATACACATGCAAAAGTATTGAAGTTTCCATGAAAAGATTCTAATGGTCGTGATTTGAGTTTTGTCTCCTCTCTTTGTATGTATTTGTTGTATTTATAATTTCATTTTCACTATCTTATGTTTAAATTGGATAGTCAAAGGCCCATAATTCATCTTGATATGCTCTCGGCTAAAAGAAATTTAAACTGTTTTAAGTTCTTCCTAACTAATTCATAATTCATTTATTCAATGCTCTAATGCACTTGTATATTTTCTTTTCCTCTTACACTCTGCAAATTTACAAATTATAAATCAGATTTGTCACCTCATTTATCCTTTATCCTCTCGTGAGTTCTACCGACTAGCCAATGCTTCCATTCGTTTCAGAAGTTTGACTCCATAGCCCTAAGTGTCCCGCCTCTTCCTTGCCAGAAAAATTATAGAAATCCAATGTCTTTTCAATCTGAAGAGGAAGATATGGGATATCAGCTTCTTTGCCCTTATCAGAGGCGTTTGGCTTGCTATAATCATGAGCTCTAGTTGCGATGAAAGCATCAATTTTCATCATATATACATTCGCGAAAGATGAAGCGTTTTGGGGAGGACAGTTTTCGTGGCTACCCTTCTCCGTACTCGCAGAGGCTTGAGTTAGATTCTGCCCATGCTGAAAGGGATTAGTCAACAAAGCTTGCTGTTGCTGCGTGACAAACTTCTGGGCCTCTGCAAGTCGAGGGCATAAATGAGTTGGATGGTCTTCCGCACAAATATTGCACGGATACCTCGCCTTTCTCTTTTCTGTGGTGCCCTCGCCAGCCTTATCATTTGGTTTTTTATCCCCCTTACTCTTGTTACGTTGTTTTTTCTTCCCCTCGGGCTGCTGGTCGGCCTTTGGGTTAGTCGTCTATACGGAGTGTACTTCCGACGTTTGAGTAGGAGGAGCAGCCAAGGCAGTAGTCTGGCTGGCCGCTGAGTGTTGTATCAATAACTGCTGCAATTGTTTGGTCAATTGCTCAACGGGCTTAGTTTGTGCCGAACCAACTATACCATCGGCATGTGTTCCGACTCTCTGTTTGGTTTTGTCCAGGATTGATCGTGGTGCATCCGGCAGGATGTTGTACAATAGACCAGACTGAGAGTAAATAAGCTCAAACTGTTGAGCTCTCATGATGGCTTCTTCCTCAGAGAAAATCCCTGAAGTTGCGACGTCTTTGGATAACTGCGGAACAAAAGACTTAAGGAACCACTCCAGCAGGAATGTTGGCGGGACGGGTACTTTGATAAGACTCTTTCGGCGTCGCCACTCTCGAATATGATCTGAGATATGGTCCGCTGACGTCTGCTCGAAATTGGCTAGCAACTCTGTGCCGACGTCGTATCTCACAGGTAACTGGAAATGGTTAAGGAAAGCCATAGCCAGTTCGCCGAAAAAGGAATATCGTGAGCGGTCAAGCTCTATGTACCATTTCGCGGCACTCCCAATAAGATTGCATTGAAACAATCACAACTGAATGGAGTCATGTTTTAGTGAGTTAGATGAACACCATAAGTGGAATG
>JASDQU010735759.1:35097-45459 GCA_032191745.1 Picea mariana | reverse complement strand
TTAGTTTATTTCTTATTTTTGTTTTATGTTTTTTGTAATAATTTTGTTATTTTTTTAATTTTATAATGTTTTATTATATATGTTTTTTAATGTTTTATTTATTTAAATTTTTATTATAGAATGTTTTATTTAATATGATTTTTATTATATTCTTTTTTATTTTTAATACATTTTTATTTTTTGCTTTTTAAATGTTTTTTAATGTTTTAATTTTTATTTACTTTTTGTTATTTTTAATGTTTTTAATATTTTTAAATGTTATTTAATTTTTTGTTTTCATATATGTTTTAATTGTTTTTATTTAATTTTAAAATTAACTTAACTTTTAACCTAGATTACTAACTAATCACTAACTAATTACTAATCTAGTTTTTAAACTAATTTAATAATTAATTAATTAATAATTAATCAATTATTAAATAGTAATTTATTAGTCAAAATTAACCTAAACTAACCTTACTGCTAACTTTTTTGGTTCATCCTAAGTCCGTTTGTGCAGGGATGGAAAGGCGGGATAATGGAGGCTGGCGAAAGACAAGGGGGAGAGGATGCAGCGGATGAAGGATGCAGAAGGTGATGGAGGACTGAGCGACAAGAGTGGAGGGAGGAAACAGAATCACTTGAGCTATACTTCGTCACCCGGAGAGATGCCAAATAGATACATATTAGTCAGAAGACTGATTCCCATAATTTATGGGGTGATAACAAGACCAATTTTCTATTATAAAATTAAAACATGTTTCTTTCTAGAACTAATCAATTTCTTATCTTGATTGGCACTTACCAGTGAAATTTTCTATTTTCCTTTATGTGAATTGATGATGAAGGATTTCCCATCCTTGATGAGGAAGTACTGGTTGGCTCTCCGCATGAATATAACATCCCTCATATACATGTATGGGATTCCAAACACTACTTTGCATACATCTAGTGGTACTACATCTAATTCTACTACACCTATAAAATTGACACATGAAACAAATTTAATCTTGCATTGATTTGTTACCTTGATATTTGCATCCTTGTTTACCCAACCTAATGGATAGGGGATAGGATAATTGTGAACCTCCAATCCAATATCGTTGACCAGAGCCACTGTTGTGAGATTATTTTGTGAACTAGAATTGAACATGGCATTTATATTGGTCTTCTTGACCTGAATCTTGATGTGAAAGAGTTGGGTCATCTCCTTCTCTTCTTGGTGATGAAGACTACTTAGATTCACCTCTTTCCTAGATGTGAAAAACATATTTTAATCCACATCGAAGTTAATTTTAACCTAATTGATTAAATATGTGGATAGAAGGTTCTTTTTCTTTCTGTCCCTCTTGCGGTTCTTTGGGTTCAACTATGAATGTAGTTTCCAACACTTTTCCTTGGTCTAACCATCAATATTGCAATTGTTTCTAAGATCCTTGCACGGATGTGCAATGGCTGTCATATTCTTATCCTTCCCCTTTTCCACTTCTTCTTTTCCTCTCTGGAAGCTTCATCGTGCTCTTTCTTCTTGGAACCACTCGGTTTCCCTTTCTTATGGCCTACGTTTTCTAGATATTGTGCATGTACACATGCCTCATCCACTGTCCTTGGAATGAAGAGAATCACTTGGTTTCATAGATGAGTGTGTAAATCCCCCATAAAACTGAGGAGTACATCTGGGTTTTCTTGAGAGATACCCAACATCATGGCCATGTTTCTAAACTCATTGGTGTAGTCATGTACACTCTACCCCTATCTATTCATGAAGTAGTTCCATGGGATCCATTAGTCCTCTACATATTCGATAGAGTAGAATTGGGACTTTATGAGAGTTTTTAAGTCCTCCCACCTAGTTACTGGCAAATCACCCTGCATACTAAGTGTTTCTGTATGCATTTCCCACTAGGTTAAAGCATGGCCCTCTAACTTCAATCTAGCAAATGAAATCTTTTGCTCTTCATCTATATGGTGAATGATAAAATAAAATTCTAGCTGTTGCAACCAATGATTCAATTTTAATGCATCGATCACACCTTGGTATGGATTTATGTCCACTTTCTCTTCCATATTGAATAAGGACTTTGAATGATTAACATCACTGAAACTTGGTTTCTCTTTCTCGATCTCTTTTTACGACTCCTTTATTGGGTATTATTGATCTCTCGATTTCCCCTCTAATCTAAACTTTGAGTTAGATCCTCTGTCATCTGCGAGCGGTCTAAGCTTGCTTTCTATAGCTTTCACGAAGAGGTTCATATCAACAAATTGTTCTTCCAAACTCTCAAATATCTCTTATGTTGGATGTCGAGGGTTGTTATGAACAGACTCGTCAACCATGGCTAGGTTTGTGCGACTTTATTCTTAAATTTTTTCTCGATACCTGTAACCTTCCAAAATACCCCAAGAAAACCTACTCCGATACTAATATGATTTGTAAATTGTTGTGTGTATTCCATTGGAACAGTTCGTCACAACAAATATGATAAATAAAAATTAAATATACAATATGAAGGTTAAATTCCTTTAGATTGAAGAATATTTAGTTACTGATTTTTTGCTTATGCATGATATATAAAATGATGAAAATAGATAACAGTGAAATAAAATCTCACACCATCCACAAAATAACACAAATATTTGTTCTAGGAAAACCTTACAGTAGAAACCCTAGCTAGAAGGTGAGGTTGCTCTACTCTCTTTTCTCTAGTATGGAAATAATGAAAGTACAAAGGAAAAGGCACTCTCTATGGAGTCTCTTGAGACCTGTGGCATGTTAGGATGCTACAAAACATTAACCCCCTCTATTAGGCTCTATAATTTCTCACTCCCAGTTGTTCTACTCTTCTTTGGAAAAAAACACAATAACATAGTATGGAACCCCTTCTCCTCCTAACAACCCGATAATTAACATAGCCTAATAGCCATCTAGGGGTAGGGTTTTGACTTCCTCAACCCTCAATTGTGATAAGGTTTTTGGAACTTCTAGAATGTTCTTAGAAAATCCACTATATGGCTAGTCCCACATGTTTAAGTAATGGAGGCTAACGTGGCATCCACTTGCACCATTATGATCAATATGGTAGGTCAAGTTGCGGGAGGCATAAATTTCGCATATGACCTCCAATTGAGGCAATTCTTGCACTGTTGTAAAGGTCTCAATATGTATAATATAGATAGTGGATTCATAGTAAGGGACGGACCATAAAAAAGTGTCGTTTGATGCCTCAAAATGGCTTTGAAAGATTTCAAATGTTTTTTTGGACACAAATTTCCAAATTTGGACCAACTGCTAAAATGGCTTTGCAAGTTGATTCCTCCATTTTTTTCATCCATAAAGAATTGATATAGATAACAAATACTATAATGATCCAATCCAGATCAACTATAATGTTTTGATGATTTTGTTATCACTTATCACTTCCTAATTTTGTAAGTGTATTAATTATCGATGAGTTATATATGATGGTTTCCTTGTTTTTTCAGGATATAAATATTTGGTTTCCATGGTAACAACTTGGCTCTTAAAAGTTGCATTGTTACTTTAACAACAAAAACATTATACATAATAAAAATTCCCTTGATCGTGACTAGGCCCTAGAAAAGACTCTTTTATAATTTCATTTTCCTTCATATATTGACACTTATTTCAAGGAGAATGCCAAAAAGAATGATTAATATAAGTTTATATGTTTATAAAACTAAAGCATGGAGTGCAATAGGTGAAGGCCATGATATTCGCACGAGGTAAGGTTGGGAATGTCATCCATGTTGGTAATTCTGACACCACAAGCGTGATTCCACAACTCATAAATATTGCAAGAAATTGTTTTGTTGGAATTTCCCTTAGAAGTTTCATCTTAGTTCGTATATATTTATTTTAATTTTGAATTTTTCAAACAACAAAAAATTTAAGGTTTGATTTTTTAATCTCATCAGTTTTTTTAAATCAAATATAATTTAAAACATATATTTACTATTGTATTATATGAATCCATCGTCAACTTTGTGATATCTAAATTAATTCTTAGTAATTCAAAAGTTAACATCAACATATGTTAGTATAATACAAATTAAATTTTCTTTAATAAACAATAAATATGACAATAAAAATATATCAAAAGCAGATTTTATTCTTGTACTATTTAATGTTTTTTCAATATTATGGTTGTAAGTGGTTGTTTACTTTTCATATCCAACATTATAAAATGAAGAAAAAACATAGTTGGTCAATTATAGATACCCATAATAAAATGACACATTCACAATATAAATATCAAAATAAAACATTTACACATCACTCTTTGTTTCCATCACCCTAATTATCTTCCTCACTTGGAATTATAACATTGTTGTTCTCAAAAATATGTTTTGATCTCGAATCATGTCTCAGTATGAACCGACAATTTCCATCCAACACATCTGGGTAAAAATAACTTGGTTGCAATGTTTCGGGAAAACATAAGGCTCCTTAGTTTCAACCCACATTTTTTTAGAATTAATATATATTATCCCACTATCACGATCTTTGTTGATTTTCCCTACTCTAGCACCTAGGTATCTTGCTATCTATTGATTTCCTTATTGTAAATCAAATTAGCAGCCCACAAAAAATAATAAATTTGTTGCAATAATCAACTCAAATAAATATAGCAGAAGCAATACTGGAAACCAAAATGTCATACACAATACACAAATATATTCTTCCCATCAACTAAGCTTATCATTCAAATAAATTCAAAGGTTACAAGGGATCACTTATTGGGAAAATGACGCACAGAGAAATACAAAAAACTTTAGACGACACCTGCAAACCCTAGCAACTCCTGGTCTTCTATATAATCTCCAACCTTCATGTTACCCGAGATGTACACACCTTTCCTTAAGAAAACCCACATATAGGTGCTTGTCTCCATTGAAACCCGCATACATGTGCACAAATACTATATGAAAAAACTATGTGCGATGTGACCCTATTGTTGTGGCTCAAATATGCTAAAACCCACTTGTGGCTTCCTCTGTTCTCTCTTCTCCTTGACTTGTACTAATATCTAGATGGAATACCTTCTCCACCTATCCAAGATATCCTTGAATCATAGTCCTTTGTGATCCAAACCTCTATGTATCAAAAGAGTATCAAGTGTATCAAGTGTCTCCTCCTTCACCCTTGCGATGCTTTTATAATATTGAGTTATGACCTAACCCTAATCTCCAAAGTGATTGATGATTGAGATTACTTCTCACCTCACTTGATATCAATGGATAATATTTAATTCATTAATTCTAATTACTTTATCATTTCATTAAATAAAACTCAACTAATCAATAAAATCACTTTACTTTAATAATTCCTTTAATTAAAGTAAATTACCAAGGTAGAAGGATTTGGACGACTTCCACATGTCTATACACTTAGACCTGTGTGGAAGTACATGTTTGATGCTACAAACATCAACATTCTTCCTTTACATTTGTCTAGTCAATGGTATCCCAACACTTGCAACTAAAAATAACACATTGAAAAGAAGAGAAGTCCACTTGCATGATCTCTTTTATCTTTCGAATGTAACCTAACCTCACCTCTATTAGGTTTTGATCATAGTGGCTAGAATGACTAGATTGCTTGAACTTGAACTACACTCCACAATCTTGTGTGATGTGTCCATCATTGACATCCTTAGTGTGGAAACAATATCCATGTTCCCACATAGGTGGGAACAAATGCACATGTAACAATGTGAACAAAGGATGGTGGCATATGTCTAATAGCTTGAGCATTAATAAAATCAAAATACATGTTGCAATTCAAATTTGTGATATTACAAATTGAGTGTCGTACTCAGAGTTGTTGCACCTGATCATTATGCTTATTTCATCTATCTCTTCTCCACGTGGGTAAATACAAGACATGGCATATTTGTCTTGTATCTAGTCAACCACCCAACTGTTGGGACATATTTTTGGCATATTTTCTTTTAAATGTGTTTTCGTGGATAACAACCCTTTTCCCCATTTTTATTTTTAAATATTAATGTAGGGATGCACATTTTTTATTCATGAAGTATCTATTCTTAAATAATCATCTCCATTTTTGGAACTAAATTTGGGCTTCCTTGTCTACTTCTCTCTTTCTCCCTTTTTCTTACATTTTGATCATCAGTTTTTCATCAAGCACGCACACATGCCCCCCTGCATATTTCTCCAACGATGATGCCTCACAACGTTGTCGTTAGAAGTTAATGATACGTTCTCATCATCGTTCTATGATAATAACTCTCTCTCTCCTAGTCACTTCCCAACTCACACATGACCCTCTCTCTAGAATACACCTCAACTTTCCCCCCCTTATGGACCCCTCATTTCATTCAATGTGTAAGTATTTTCTCTTCCAACACATGTCAAGATAATAAAGGCTAACATACTCATCTAGTTATTTTATTTGTCGGATTTCCCTTTGGACTCTTTCTTATTCTTCTTCCCCTCCTTGTCGATGACACCACCCGTTGATATCCAGTTGTCACGTATTTTATCCTACGACTCATATGAACCAAGTCGTCGTCGAACAATTCTCCACTGTATATCTCGCATGGTCTAGTTAATGGGTCCCACCACTTCCACCTTGACGTCTTGTCATCATAAATTAATGAAGGATTAATGCCCAATGATCATGTAATTGAATGTTAAAAGTAATTTTAGGTCCAACCTAGACCCTGTAATCAATCTTAAGCAGCTAATTAGGTAGTTATCATCATCGAGGTTTGTTTCTCACTCATGTCTGCACCTCTCATCCTCATCAACTATCGATGAAGACAGTTGCGAGGTTTCCCCACAATTTTTCGAATTCTCCCGCACCTTAACAGTTATAACCCCCAATCACCTATGAGTGCATTTACTCTCTCTGTATGCCCCTGACCGAACCCAAGTTGTATCACACTCATATTGATTGTGCATGGTTAGGAGGGAATCAACGGATTTTGTTTTTAAAAGGGACACTACAAATCATATTCTTCCCTACTGAATCAAAAAGTAAAAAATAAAAATGGGTATGCAATTCTCTGTTATCTTTGTTTAATTGACTATCTCTCTCATCCTTTAAACAAGTATGATCTTATTCTTTCAATGTTGTTATTTCAAGTCCGAGACAACTCTATTAACTTTAATATGTTTGTTTGTGCAGGTGACGAGATGCCCATGATGCTCACTAGAAAAGGAAAATCCAAGACCTATGGAACTCCTGTTCTAGTCTCCATCCCAGAATGTAACAACCCAAATTGATTAATTTTATCACAATTTTTAATTTAAATTTAATTAATTATTAAAATATGTTAATGAGTTTTTTATTATTTTATTATTAAAAGGTGGGTGAAGTAATTAATGGGGGGATAAGGTTGTTGGGAAATTAATGTGGGGATAAGGTTGTTGGGAATTAATGAGGGGGATTTGAGAGAGGATGATAAGGAAGAAGAAGAGAACTTGGAAGATGGATCTTATTTTGTTTGAGGATTTCTGAATTTCAAAAGGGGAGAGGAGGAGGAGGAAATGGGAGGAATGATTTTGGGGAGCTCTCGCAGGGCACTACTGTTGCTGGGAATTTTGGGCTCGGGGGGTAGGCAACTGCAAGGATTTTTGGAGCTAGGGAGCCAGAGAGGTTGTTTCTAGTTGGTTGGGAAGTTAATATTCAATCTCGGAAAGAACAAGAACATGATGAGATCGAAAAGGGACTAGATAACCAACCTGCAGGTGGAGGTATGTATTATGATGTTGTTATCATTATTCTGCTTATTATGTTGTTATCATTATTATGTTGTTACTGTTTATTACTAGTTTATTCCAAGTATGAGAAAATCAATAAAAGAAATTCTAAACTAAATTTCAGTCATTTCAATAGGAGATTGTTGAAAATATTTATTTATTTTGAATCCTAAAATAGGTAGGATTTACATATGGTATCAGAGCCGGGTTTCAAAACTAAAACCTGCGCTTGACCACTCACAATACTGGGATTTTGTCTTTTTCATATGCAATGCAATTTGGTTCCAATTTGGGTTGTTACAGGAAATGAGGATAGACTCTATTTTTCATCTATTGGGATGGATAGTTCATAACCATAGTAACACAATGAAATATTGAATACACTCCCCAAGCATGACCTATGGTTTATATGTGGTATTTGGAGAGAGGAAATGACTGGAAACACAAAGTGGCTCACTGTTTTTCGGTCTAGATGTCAGTTGAGTTTCTATTACTAGAAATTTAACTTGTCTAGCTTACCTAGTTCCAGGCACATTATACCCCTTGAAGCCCTCCCTTTTACGCAATCTATTGTTTTGTAAAAATATGTTTTATCCATTTTATGGCAGCGTAATGCACTGGAATCCATGGCACTAATTTTTCTTCTCCATCATGCCACTTTGTTCCTTCATCTATTCTTTCATTTGGACAACACCCATCTTGAAATATCCTCACCGTGATATCAAATTTATGGGTGTTGTTTTCTAATTTTGGTTAAATTTGGGGTCCCATATTTTTAATGTTGTGATTCCTCAATGGTTTTGATTCTTAACTCTGAATTTTCATTTTTTTTAATTATCAAAAGATCTTTTTTGGTACCTGTTGTTTCCTAGCCGTTTCTGGATCTTGGATTTTCAAAAACCTAGTAGAGATAGATCCATATCATGATAGACACGAGATTTTATAAAAAAAAATACAAAAATACTAGTACACAATTACATAATACACATGATTACAAGGTATGTATAATGTGGGAAATTCTGCATCACTTGGCTATGGAAACAGATGAGTTGTAACTGATACAAATATTTCAATTTCATATAGGAAAAAAATAACGAATATTTCAAATTCCATATAGGGAAAAAAATATTATACGACTCTCGATAAACCAATAGCCAAAACAAATAATAATAATAATAGTAAAGTCAATCTGTGAACTCTATCAGAAAACTTGCCAACATGAGAAACTATCTGGAAGGTCTCAGGCATTCATAGAAGAAAAAATGAATCTTCCATTCAATTGTTCCTACTTGAGGTCTTTGATCTTCAACCTATACCATGTATACCTAGGCACAACCTGCTTGGAACCCATGCCAAATTGACAAATATTGTCTGTATATAGAGGGGCATCATCATAAACGTAACCTACGAGATTACCACAGGAAGCACAATTGAGTTTGGTCCTCTTTCTCTGAATTCCCCAATAGTTCAAGGTCTCAAATAAGGGATTAATCTTGTCTTCCTTTTCAAATCTGAACTTGGTATCATCAATGGCAGAGAATGATATGGTTCCCTTGTTGCCAGCTTCAAATTAGAGGTCTGCAGGGTACTGGTAGTTGCTTCTGAGACTCATAGGTAACCCACACTCTGAACAACTGTTGGATATACACAAATTTTGGGTGGGTGTTTTAGTAATATGGGTATATGAATTATTTGATCATAATTCATTGAATCCATTCCAACCAATGGGATTTTGGACATATCTCTCTGCACAACTTTCCTCTAAGTCGAGCCGCCTGCCAACCTCCAATAGAACCGATCCAAATCCCTCACAACAATAGTTCTCGATGATCCAAAAAAGAAAAAATGCTAGAAACCCTAAACAACATAAAACAAGAGGCCCACTTTGGTACATACAGAGATTGATAATAAAGGAGAAAGGCATGAATAAAATGAGAAGAAGAACGGGCATCAAAGGAGATGAATGATTATTTTTATTATAATATGAGAACGAGGACAAGAAACATAATACTCGACAACCCATATAGACTTTTTATGTGCAACTCTTTGAATAATGGATGCATTCATTGAACACAGACATGCCAAAAGCGCTTCAAACGGATTAGGATTTGAAAATAGGCGTTCCTGTCAAATTGGATAATTTTGACTGTATTGGAGTCCATGTTGATTTTGTTTTCTCTTTTCCAATCTAACGAGATCAACAGGGTAACATCAGCTCAATAGATTTATTTTATCAGTTCACATTTGTATTTAAATACCAATCCTCGGGAGCGACATCTCAATGGAGCTTCTATCAAAACCAATCCTTTGCAATCAAGTCTCCTCACGATTCACTCAAACCACATGTCGAATGGTGGATCTTCATTTAGCCAGAACAAAATAGAAAATACTAAAGAAATTTATCCGTATACAGGTTTACTCTCTTACATGATCGAAAACCACACAATAAACACAAGATTGAAGGTAGCCAGAGAAACAAAACCCAAGACTCAGAAACATAAAATCTAAAAAAAAAAAAAAAAGGAAACATCAAGGATGATTTTAAGGATGGAAATTTATTTTAAAATGTAGAAACATTGGCGAATCTTACTAATCCTTCATATGCCAACTATAAATGATTGGCGATATTTTTGT
>JASDQU010735758.1:180793-218786 GCA_032191745.1 Picea mariana | reverse complement strand
TTGTACCACCATTCGAAGAGGGTGACCATTGAGCCCACTGGTGTTGTTTGTCAGAGGCAAAGCACCTCAGATATGTTTCCAAACACTTGTTGGAAACTTCTGCTTGACCATCCGTCTGGGGATGATAAGCTAAGCTGAGATGCAATTGTGTGCCTTGTAGCTTAAACAGTTCTTGCCAAAAATTGCTTGTGAAAGTTGGGTCTCGATCAAAAACAATAGAGTGTGGCATGCCATGAATCTTGAAGACATGGTCCATGAAAATTTGAACCATCATGGATGCAGTAAATGGGTGGTGAAGAGCGCAAAAATGAGCATACTTGGAAAGGTGATCCACCACCACCATTATCACTGATTTATTTCCCGATTTGGGTAAGCCTGTAATAAAGTCCATAGAGATATCCTTCCAAATAGCAGGGGGAATCAGAAGCGGTTGGAGGGTGCCTAGAGATTTGACTGTTTCTCCTTTGTTGTGTTGAAACACCTAACATTCAACGACAAACTTACGGATGTCATGTTTCATACCGTCCCAGAAAAAAGAACGTTTGACTCATTCATATGTTTTGGTGAACCCTGAGTGCCCCGCTGTGGGTTTAGCATGAAGCTCATAAAGCACCATGGATTTGAGCTTGGATTTTTTACTTAAATACAAGCGACCTTTGTATCGAAGCTCATCGTGGAGCCAAGAGTACCCTAGGGGAGTTGGAGCCTTGTTCTGCAGTTGCTGGATCAGATGCGAACTTTTGGGATCTTGAAGCCATTCTTGGCGCACAGCTTGGAGCCAATCGGGGACAATGAAGGAAAGAGAAAAAAGGGATCCTTTGTCTTCATATTTCTGGGACAGTGCATCCGCCACAACATTGTCTTTGCCCTTCTTGTAAATGATCTCATAATCATATCCAAAGAGCTTAGTCACCCATTTTTGTTGTTCCTGGGGAGGAAATGCGTTGTTCTAGAAAGTACTTGAGGCTTTGATGGTCGGTCTTATTTTGGAAGCGCTGCCCCAAGAGATAAGGATGCCATAACTCAACGAAATGTAGAATCGCCAACATTTCTTTTTCATAAATGGGTTTGCCCAGATTCCTTTCAGACAGTTGCTTGCTAGTGAAGGCCAACGGGCGACCCTCTTGCATAAGGACAACACTGATTCCTTTCCCCGAGGCGTCACATTCCAACACAAAGGTCTTTGTGAAGTCAGGCAGGGCCAGAACCGGAGTGGTGCACATGGTCATCTTCAAGGTTTGAAAAGCTTGAGCATCTGCTGGAGTCCAAGTGAAAGAGTTCTTTTTGAGGAGAGCCGTGAGCGGTGCTGCAATCTTTCCGTAGTTCTTAACGAACTTGCGATAATACCCTATGAGGCACAAAAATCCACACAAGATTTTGAGAGTCTTTGGGTGCGGCTAGTCTTGCATAGCTTCAATCTTTTTCGAGTCCACCCTGACGCCATCCTTTTCCACCAGATGACCTAAGTATTCTACTTCTGAGGCACCAAAAGCACATTTGGACTATTTAAGGAAAAGTTGGTGATGAGAGAGTAGGAAGAGAACTTTATCCACATGAGTAAGATGGTCTGTCCAGGTTTTTCTATATATGAGGATATCGTCAAAGAAAACTAAGACAAAATGATGGAGAAAAGGGTGGAAGACATGGTTCATGAGGCTCTGGAAGGTGGAGGGGGCGTTACACAAACCAAAGGGCATGACTAAAAACTCATATTGGCCCTCATGAGTGCGAAAGGCGGTCTTGGGAATGTCAGCCTCTTTCATACGTATCTGGTGATAGCCCAAGTGAAGATCAAGTTTGGTAAAGAATTGGGTGCCACTCAATTCATCCAGGAGGTCATCAATGACAGGAATGGGAAATTTGTCTTTGATGGTCAGTTTGTTGAGAGCACGAAAGTCAAGACACATTCTCCAAGAACCTTCTTTCTTCAGTACCATGACGATCGGAGAGGAGTAAGGGCTCATACTAGGATGGATGACGCCGACAATAAGGAGTTCCTAGACCATTTTTTCAATTTCATTTTTTTGTGCAAAGGGGTGGCAATATGGACATATATTGGGGGGAAGGATTCCTGGGACAAGGGGAATGGAGTGATCATGAACACCGTGGGAAGGAGGGAGTCATTGGGGAGTGGAAAATACCATTTGATGTTTAGAAAGGAGGGCTTGGAGGTCTTGGGGCACTGGGGGTGTCTCTGTGGCTTGTATGGCGTGGAGTTGGGAAATGACACCAGAATGACCTTTTTTGAGCAGTTCTTCCATGCGATGAGAACTGATGACCTCAGGTGAACCAACAGTGATGCCTTGGAATTTATGTTTGTGGCCACCTTGGTCGAATTGCATGGTTAAGTTTTGAAAACCCATGAGAATGGGACCCAAAGTCCTTAGCTAGTCTGCACCCAACACAATGTCGCAACTGCCCATGTCAATAGCAAACATATGGGATTTTAGGTGGTAGTCACCGATTTGGAGACACACATTTTCACAATGCCCGCCACATTTCATAGAACCAACATTAGCAATCATGATTTGGAAATTGTTGACAACATGGATGTAGCAATGGGTTTCTTGGGCAATGCGACGATGAATAAAATTGTGGGTGTTGCCACTATCAACTAGAATGATGACCTTTCAGTGCTTGATGTAACCAATTAACTTGAGGGTTTGGGGGCTAGAGAATCCGGTGAGAGCATTGAGGGAAATGATCAGTTCCACTTCGGGAGGGTCGGAGGGAGGGTTTATGTCAGTGATTTCTGGTGACTCGAGCCCAAGGGGAGTGTCAACATCCTCTTCCGAAATATCCTAAGAGATGGCCATAAAAAGATTTTGTTCCTTACATTTGTGGCTTGGGAAATATTTTTCATCACAATTATAACATAGGCCTTTGAGTTGGCGTTCAGCCATTTCAGCCCTGGTCAATTTTTGGATCTTTAATGGAGCAGAGGGAGTATTGGGGTTGACTGGTTTAGGGCGAGGGATAAAGGAAGGATTACGATTTTGAGAGGAAACAATTTGTTGTGCTTATTTAGATTTTTTAGTAGCCTCCACCCAAGTCGTAGGTCGATCCATGAGGACATGGGCCCAAATCTCCTCCTTGAGGCCACTGATAAAACACTCTCGAAAGAAAGCATCAATCATGCCCTCTGTTCGAAAAGCCAGTTGCTCAAATGCAGCTATGAAGTCTTCTACTGTGCCTGATTGCTTCAATTTTGTCAAACAGCCCAAATGGTTGGTGTTAGTGTCAAAGCATTCATAAAGCTCAGTCACAAATTGGGTCCAAGCAATATACCCTTGACGGGAAGTTTTTCTCCATTGCCACCATTGCCAACGTTCTTGATCTAGATGGAGAACACCATACCAGAGTTTGGCCAAGTCATCTGTAATGTTGTAGAGAGAGAAATAATGTTCCATTTGGGTGACCCAACCAGTGGGGTCCGAGCCATCAAATTTGGTTACATCCACCCGCGGAAGGCGTATGTCCCGTTGAAAGTGATGGGGCTGAAAGGAATGGGAAGAAGTTTCACCTTCAGTATTTGTATGTGCATCAGGAAAAGAGTCATCGGTAGGGATCTTGAGTTTGGTGTAGAGTGATGCACATACAGATTCAAGCTGGGTGGTCAGTTCGTGTTTGACTTCCGCCATTGTGGACTGCACGACTGCATTTACGGATGCATTTACGGAGGCATTTATGGTGGCATTGATGGATGCATCACGGGAGGCAATAATAGCACTGAGTTGTTGCACTTCTTGTTGGGTCTCGAGGAAACCAGATTGCAAAGTGTTGAAGCGAGAATCTAGTTCTTGGCTACGGGTATGGGCCATGAGGATGGGTGAACTGAAAAGAGAGCGGGTTGGGTTAGAAATTTTTGCAGAAAAATGATATGGATGAATGTGATAAGGGAGAAGAGATGAATCTAATGGAATAGGTCTCAAATAATGGTGAAAAAATTTCCAGACTTGTTTTTTTTTTTTTTTGATAGCTGCGGGGTTATACTGTGGTCTGAAGAATGTTGTAGTGCTGAAATCCCCAAATTATTAACCAGAAAGAAATGTGTATTTACTTGGCAACCCAAACACAAATGCACGGCAATAGATCTCGCCAATTTAATTTGTTTATGTTTATGTTTATGTTCCCCAAGGGTTAGGTATTCATGGGTTCTACAGACAAGGGTTTGCCTTGTGCTATAGCTCTCTGATATACGTGTTGGGTCCAACAATAGTACTCGGCCCAATATCTCAGGGCACTAACTAAGGAGGATAGACCATACCCTTATCCGTACTACCTGACTACCCAGGTACTAGAGAGTATCTTCCCGAGTGTTGTTCTCGGTGACACTATAGCAGTCCAGAGGTCGATAGGTTTATCTAAAGAGGGCTTCAGGAAATCTAGGACGAACTGTACACAAGTGTTGTCTGATGCGCTACCACTCGAAGGGGTACCAACAGGGGTTACAAGGGAAGCAAAAGACTATTGCATCAACTCATCAGGATTTAGGGTCAAATTTCAGAGATGAATCTAATATCATGACCATAAGAAGAAAATATATACCAACTATAAATTCAAATTATTCATTTCAATATTCCAAGATAGAAAGTGATATTGATTAGAAGAAAATGAGAGATATTTTCCATGTCAGAGTTATAGTCAAGCATACTAAGGTAGATACTTTATTTGACAATGGATTTCAAGTTATTATAATATATGAAGAAATTTCTAATAAGTTGGTATTGAATATGAAAATGCACAAAAATCCATATCCATTAGGTTGGGTGTGTGACGATGCTAAGTTGTAGGTAACAAAACAATGTAAGACCAGATTTGCAATTACATCTAAGTTCTTTGACGAGGTCGAGTTAGATGTTGTGCCTCTTGATATTTGCATCATTTTCTTGGGTAGTCCATATATATTTGACAGAAAGGCTATGTTCCATTGAGAAGAAAATGAATATCAACTTGTCAAGGATGGGTTTGAAATATTTTCAAAGCTCATCGCATCAAAAATAATTTTTCTTTAGCGAGCACAGAGAAAATGAAGAGATTCGTGAGCACAAGTAAATATTTTTTTACCATGATAATGAAACAAAAAGAAGAAGATATAACAGATGATTTAGTAGGTTGTGATCCAAATCATAAACATGAGTCGATCAACATCATACCTAATTATGATGAGTTGTTTTAGGAACCTATAGGGTTTTCTCCTAAGAGAGAGATTGAACATGAAATATATTTGTAGCAAGATGCTCCTCTTCTGAACATTGGAATGTACAGGTCAAGAATAATTTAGAATGTAGAAATCAAAAAGAAAGTTCAAGAGTTACTCGATAAAGGAATCATTAAACCAAGCTCCTCTCTGTGTGGTTCTCCTATTGTATTAGTTCTAAAGAAAGATGGCACATGGAGGATGTGTATTGATTTTTGAGCCCCGAACAATATTACGATAAAGACTTGTTATCCTCTTCCTAGAATAGATGATCTATTAGACCAATTAAATAATTCTGTGTATTTCACTAAGTTGGAATTGAGAAGTGGTTACCATTAGATCAGAATTGCAGAAGGCGACACTTGGAAAACTTCTTTAAAGACCAAGAAAATCTTGTTCGAATGATTGGTTATGCCACTTGGGTTATGTAACACACCAACAACATTTATGAGAGTGATGAATGATGTGTTCAGACCCAATATAGATGATTTTTTTTATTGTATATATAGATGACATATTGATATTTAGTCAAAGATGGGAAGATCATATAAATCATGTCAAGACAATCTTTGAACTCTTGAAGAGGGAGAAGTTGTATATAAAGTTATCTAAGTGTGAATTTGGAAAAAACGTCTCTGGTGTATTTGGGTTACATTATAGGGAATGGTAAATTGAGGATAGATACTGCAAAGGTAGAAGTCATTGTGAAATGGCCCAAGATAACTGATTCCACTGAAGTCAGGATCTTATTAGGAGCAGTATAGTACTAAAGGAAATTCATTGCTAATTTCTCATACATAAAAAAACCTCTACATGCATTAAAAAGTATTAAAAAAGTCTTTCAATGGGGAGGCAAGTAACATAATTCCTTTGAGACATTGAAGGAAAAGATAAGAAATGCACTAGTATTGGCTCTGCTATATCTACAACAACCAGTTGAGATTCAAAACGATGCAAGAAGATATTCCGTGGGCGTAGTTTTGATGCAATGAGGTAAACATATATGTTATCATTATGAGACTTTCACTCAAGATGTGATTAACTATCCAACATCTGATAAGGAATTGTATTCATTGGTACAAAGTGTAAATAAATGTAAGCGTTACTTAATGGAAAAGGAGATGATAATTCATATAGATCATCAGCCATTATAGTATTTTTAGTCACAGACCAAGCTACAACAATCACAACACTTCAGGTGGACGGGTTTTCTACAATAGTTTCATTTGGTAATAAAGTATAAGAAGGGTATTCATAACAAGGTTGCATATATGTTATCAAGACCAATAATTAATGCATCCATAATACTCATGTATACTTGTTTAGTGCATGAAAGCTATGTATAACAATATGCTAAAGATGATGATTTTAAAGAAGTATATGATACATTGACTCACGGAAGAAGACAAACAGATTGTTATATGCATGACAATTTATTATATCATCTTGGAAAATTATGTATACCAAGACATGAAAGAGTGAATGTAATTACATAAGCTCATACATCTCTCATCTCTGGTCATTTCGGGGTTGGTAAGACAATTKCACAATTACAAAGGTATTTTTATTGGCCTTGGATGAACGATACAATTTCCAAGTATATAAAAGGGTGTGTCAAGTGTGCCACAAGTAATCCTAACAACGTAAAGCTAGGGTTATACACACCACTTCCAATACCTTCACAACCATGGGAAAGTATCTCCATGGACTTTGAAGGGGGTTTTCCATGTATTCTAATTCCATGCAAGAAACATGTCACAAATGAATAGACAACACAAATGTTCTTTTCTAATGTATGGGTTCATTTTGGACTTCCTACATCTATCATATTAGATTGAGACTCTTGCTTTTTGGAAAAATTTTGATCTCACTTATGGGATCTAATGGACACTAAGTTGAAGAAGAGCACAAATTTTCATCCATAGACAGATGGACAGACAAAGGAGGTGAGCATAACAATGGTACATCTATTTTGAGGATACTGCAACAAACATTTTAAATTATGGGATGAATATTTTCCTTATATCCAACATGCCTATAATCATGCCATGCATTTGTCTACTCAGAAAACTCCTTTTGAAGTATGTTTGGGGTACTTTCCTAAATCACCTATGGAATTTTTCTTTGGAGAAGTAGGTAAAGAAGATGGATAGGATGATACCGATAAATATAAAAGGCTCATTCAAAAGATTCAACAGGTACATCAGTAAGTACAAGAACAATTGGAGAAGAGCCAATCCAAGTATAAGGAAAGGCATGATAAACATCAGGTAGATCATCAGTTTGAATTCGATGATCAAGTATGGTTACATATTATAAAACATAGAATGAAAGGTGAAGGTAAAAATCTAGGGCCAATCTGATATGGTCCATTCAATATCTTAGAGAATATTGGTACTAATGCCTTTCATTTAGATCTACTAGCTTACATGCAAATGTATTTAGTGGTAAATGTTGAGAATTTGAAGCTTTATGAGCCTCCTATGATTATGGATGAAGATGAAAGTATTCATGTTTCAACAGTTGATGATTTTTCTCTAGAGTATTTGGACGAGCTATAGGAAGATGTCATTTTCAAGAGAAGGACCAAAACTTCATAGCGAGGTGATATGGAATATCTTCGAGTTGGTATTAAAGGGGAAAATCAAGTAAATCCAAATTAATGGAGATCATAAGGGTGAAGTAACTCTACCCTCACTTAGTTTCTAAGTGATCGAAATGTTTGGTGGTCCAAAAGTCTTCCAATGGGGAGGAATGATCTAGGAGGAGCTGGGAATGCTCATAGAGGTCCAGAAATATCTAGAACATCCACATAGGTCTAGAATGGTTCATAAATTCTCAAAATTAAAATGCTTCAAATCATCCTAAAAACACCATAAATACATAGAGCTTGGCGATAGATTTCCAACAATAAAAATTTCTCCTCAAACATAGTTTGTATGAAAAGGTTATGAGTAGTCAAATTTTGGGTCAAAAAGTCAAAGGTCAAATGGAAAGAAAAGAGTGACATGTGTCACAACTACAAGGGTGACATGTGACACATAGTTATTGGAAGTTGACTGGGAAAAGTGCAACACAAGTGGATCAATCGCTAGTTGACAAGTGTCAGACAAGTGGTCCAATTGTTGATGGCATGTGGCATTAGAGAGCCAGTGAGATGATGCCACATGGTAACATCCCATTGGCCAATATTGGTTAATATGTATTAAAAGTTATGGAGTCAATGAGGGTCAAACCCGCGACCTCCATAAACTCCCAAAGCCTTATACAAAGCCCCATTACCATCACGCCACTCCAATAGTTCTTAACCATGTATATTGCGAGTTATATTTAAAGGGGTGAATTGTATTGAATGGGGTTTAAAAGGGGCCGAGGGCCTAGCCCTCGACCCCTAGTTTATGGTCATATTTTATATCACATAACCCACGCCTATATCCACACGAAAGGTTTAACAATATTCCATGTATATCATATAATTATAACATTATAACTATATTACAACAAAATAAAACCAAGCACGAGAGTATATGGTGCTCGGTGGGGCTTGAAACCATGACTTGCCACATATATCTCAAATGACTTAACAAATTCCTCTATAAGTGTAGTTTGGTTATGAAACCAATTGCCTTATAGTTATTACCAACCATAAAATTCAGAGGTGGTCAAGGGGTCTATGCCCTATTTAATGGCATGCAAACCAAGGTTGACACAAATTTAACGAATATGTGGTCTCGTAACTACTTCTCGAGGGTACCAATGTTGTGAGGCTACACAATAAAGCATTTAAAATGGCAACTTGACGAATTTTCGAGAATTTTATATCGATTTTACATGTTTTTTCACCAGGAATGCAACGATGCACTTCGTTTGTGCATTTGAGCAACATGTAAACAAGTCATTATAAAAAGAAAGAATTTGTGCATTAATAATAAAGGTCTCTATTGGAAGTGGACCCAGAGATGTAGCCCAAATTGGGTGAACTCCGCTTTTTTCAACTTATGTATGTGATTATATTATTATTGTTCATTTCAAGATCATTTATTTTTCAATTCATTATCATTAAAGTGGATTTGGTTAGATAATTTATTCACATGTAATTTTCAAAATAATTAAGTGATCATTTTATTTTGAAGATCAAGTAGATTTTTATGTGTATTTAAAATTATCAACATCTAAGGATTTTTTGGATCACTTGTAGGCACCAACCTACTGTTACAATATTTGTAGGCACCAACCTATTGGAGACGCTAATCCCCTCATTTGAGTACCAACTTAAAAAGACTTGTATAGATACCAATATAAGATTCTCATACACATAGTACTTTTGACTTCACCTACATGCTTCATTCCACAAACAATCCTTCAAACCCTAGTCACATGTATCCTTCATTCCCTAGCGAGTCTCATAGCATCATTCCTAGAATATGATCCAAAAATATAACCTCACAACCTCAAAAAAATGCACATTTCACATCACAACCTCAAAACAACACACATTGCAACATCACAAACCTTCAGTCCTTTATAACACACCTTAAGAACAAGACAATCCCAAGAAAACCCCTTAAAATTCTCTTGCACACCTTTAGATCCCAAAAATACACCTTAGCTCCTCCAATGCATATCATATCTCTTTTTCACACCTTAGACTTTATCTCTTGCTTGTATTGTCTTAAAATTCACACATCTATCCTGTATTTATTGTATTTCTTTCCTCACTTTTAGGGTCGACCCACAAAGGCTGGAGGAGTCGACCTAAATTTTCTTCGAGGGTTGTCAGACCAAAAAATTCATATGTTCTCATTCCTAAGGAGTTAGAGGGAATGAAATATACCTATATAGAAACCAATATAAGATTCTAATACACATAGTACTTTTGACTTCACATGCATGCTTCATTCCATAGACAATCCTTCAAACCATAGTTACATGTATCCTTCATTCCCTGGTGAGCCTCATAGCATCGTTCCTAGAATATGATCCCATACTATAGCATCACAACCTAAAAAATATGCGCATTACACATCACAACCTCAAAACAACATAGATTGCAACATCACAAACCTTTATTCCTTCACAACGCACCTTAAGAATAATAAAATCCCAAGAAAACCCCTTAGACTTATCTTCCACACCTTTAGATCCCAAAATGACACCTCAGCTCCTCAAGCACACATCTATCTTGTATTTATTGTTTTTTTGTCCTCACTTTCATGTTTGACCCATAAAGGTTGGCTGAGTCGACCTAAATTTTCTGCTTGGGTTGTTAGAATAAAAAAATCATATCTCCTCAGTCTTAAGGAGTTAGAGGGAATGCCATATACTATTGGAAAGCTATAAAAACAATATTTCTGTCCATATAACATATTCTCACATTTGAGCTAGGTATATAGGGTAAAAATTCCTTCAAATATAGGGTATACAAATTGAGCATAAAAATCTAAAAACTATATCTCCAACAATATCCATCTTGCAATATTTATCTTGGACATTTGTAGTCTCCCCCTATATTTGAAATCAATGAAAACTATATTTAAAACAATCTCCCCCTTTATCATTGATGGAAATCCTTAATCAATTATGATACTCCCTCTATCTACAGTTTTCCTTATGTCTACAATTCTTCCTCTGTCTGCGACTTCTCCCCCTTTGACATGAATATTGACAAAGGGATGCTCCCCCTGATCTTGTTCTTCCCTTCAAGCACTCCAATGTGAAATTTAAAAGTATATCTCAAATTTCCCACTTGTTGACAACTGATCATTATCCAGGTTCTCTCTGCTACAAGTATCCAACACCGATCCTTCTATTTGATTGTTTTAATTCATTAAAGCTTCCACTCCAAAGTCATGATATTGATCTTTTGAACAGGGTGAAGCTTTAGAATTTAATTTATTTGAATTTGTTTCCACTTCCACATTCCTTTATGACAAGAACCAATTGGATGACGTCTCTTGTCAAAAATAGCACTGCAAACTTGAATTTCCATTTTCACAAGGAAATTTCGTTACCTTTTCTAGAAATGGGGTGTACATGTTTCGAGTGAGAATCAAAACAATGAATCTCCCTATCATATTAATCTATCTTATCACATCCTTTATCATAACAAACAATTTCATCTCTCCCCATTTCTTTCTTTTTCTTCCTTTTCCAAACCTTTGAGTATTCTTCTTTATATTTAGAAATAACATCTTCTTCCTTGTTTTTCTTAGGAGGTCCTATTATGCTTCTTCTAAAGTAACATTCTATGTGCCCATAG
This sequence comes from Picea mariana, assembly GCA_032191745.1. Classification (NCBI taxonomy): domain Eukaryota; kingdom Viridiplantae; phylum Streptophyta; class Pinopsida; order Pinales; family Pinaceae; genus Picea; species Picea mariana. Next base: position 207,327 of record JASDQU010735758.1, on the reverse strand, counting down.
TTATTGAACTTATAAAATTCAATATTGTAATCAAGTAGAAGAGCAAATGAATTGTAGTTTATGTTATCAAACCCATGAGAACTTCTCATTTTGTTGCTCACATAATCATCATTTGAGGTCTTATAAGAACCTCTATTTTTATCTCTCACATGATCACTTATTGCATAAGCTCTACAATCTATTTCCTTATGACAAAAATTATTGCAAGAAAAACAATAGCCAAGAAAGATATTTTGGTATCGTTTCATGAGAGGCCTTCTTGGTGGAATAGCTCTTCTAAATTGAGAATATTATATAATATTTCAATAATCTTTCTAAAATCCAAGATTCTATTCAACTGATCAATTGTTTTCTCTAGTTCATTTCTCAAAGGAAACTATTTCAGCTTCTATATTCTTGCAATATTCTTCCCTTTATTTATTCTAGCTTCTCACCACTTGTTCTATCCTTTTTGACTCTTCTAGTTGATTCTTCAAGATGAAAAATGTCTTCTCTATTTATTCAATATCATGATCCTCCTCTTCATGTTTACGCAATTACTCTTTCTGGTTTCTATTCTTTTCCCTGAGTCTTTCTATTTCTTCTAAGGCACTAATGAGTTATGCTTCAAGGTTCACTTCCCCATCAATGCCTTCTTATTCTTCTTATTATAATTTTTCTTTCTTATTGTATTCATTTTCTTTATCAATAGACTTTGTATCCATGTCTATGAAGATGAATTCTTCTTTTTCAATATCATAAACATATCCATCACTTTATTCAGATGAGCTACTGTCCTCTCTAGAGTAAAAAATCTTCTTAGTATATATTCCTCTTTTGTGTCTATAAGGTTTTCTTCTATTGTTATGTTATTATTTAACATTATTTTTCTCATCACCACTGAGTTCCCTTTTTGCATATGGACATTTAGTTTGGAGCTTTTCCTTCTTCACCATGTCATCACCTTCAAAGATGTTTTGAATTTTGTCCCAAATTTCTTTTGCTGATCCACAATGCATCACCTTGAAAAACTCGGATTCTAATAGACCACACAAGATGACCTTCATGGATTTTGTATTATGTTTACTAGGATTCTTCTCGATCACATTTGTTGGTGGAGTTGTTGGGGTTGTATAACCATTCATGATTTATTTCCAAATATCAAACCCAAGAGCCATTATACAAGTACACATCCTTATACTCTAGAATGCATAGTTTGTTCCATCAAACAATGGACCCTTGTTTGTGAAGAAACCTTCTTGAGTAACCATGCGTGCTCCTGAGATCTACCTTCCAACGATTAGGTTGTTTCTAAAGGAACATAATTTGATACCAGTTGTTGAACTTATGCTTATACTGAGAAGAGGGGGGTGAATCAACAAAATATAATTTTTGATTTATTTAACCATTCATCAATCAATCATTAGCTAAGAAACAATGATCACATATAAACTCAAATCATAATGCATAGAGTTTAAAATGGAAACCCAATTTGGATAAAACCATAAAATTATCTTTATAAATGTTTGTACGCACCAACCTACTATTACAAATATTATAGGCACCGACCTACTGGAGACACCAATCTCCTTAATTATGCACCAACTCAGTAAGATGTAGGCACCAACCTGTTGGAGAAGCCAATCTCCTCAACTGAGCACCAAATTAATAGCACCTGTATGCACCAACCTAATGTTACAATATTCGCAGGCACCAACCTGATGGAAACACCAATCCTCTCACCTAAGAACCAACTAAATAAGACATGTATATACACCAACATAATATCCTCATACACAAATTACTTTTGACTTCACCTGCATGCTTCATTCCATAGACAATCCTTCAAACCCTAGTCACATGTAGCCTTTATGCCCTAGCGGGCCTTATAACATCATTCCTAGAATATGATCCCAGACTATAGCATCACAACCTCAAAAAAACACACATTTCAACATCACAACCTAAAAACAATCACATTGCAACATCATAGACCTTCAGTCCTTCATAACGCACCTTAAGAATAAGAAAATACCAAGGAAACCCATTAGACTTATCTTGCATGCCTTTAGATAAAAAAAAAACACCCTATCTCCTTTAGCGCACCTTAGACTTGATCTCTTCATTAGATTCTCTTCAAATGTGCACATCTGTCCTGTATTTATAATATTTTTGTCTTCACTTTGAGGGTCGACTTGGAAAGTTTGGATGAGGCTACCTAAATTTTCTGTCTAGGTTTTTAGACATAAAAATTCATATCTCCTGATTTCTAAGGAGTTAGACGGAATTCCATATACCATTGGAAAGTTTCCAGAATAATATTTCCAAACATATAAACTATGCTCCCATTTTGTAATATACACATACACCCACAAGCTGGGCATGCTACCTCAAAACTCGCTTTTGAACTAATTTCAAATTCTGATAAATTTTTAATTAATAAAGAGGCATGAAATATTCACATGCAAAGTTCAAGATTCATGCTACAACATAAAGAAATGAGCCGTATTTCATGCAAAAAAATAACCAGCAAGCATTCATATTATACATACAAATTTCATAGATAAATAAATACACAATATAAATAATTATACTGGTAAATGAAACCATGACAAAGAGCACTTATCTTTAATGAAATGAATCACCAACTGGATGCAGACCAAGGATGTTCCACTCAACCATAGACATTGTTGTTCCAATTCTCGACATCAATGTCACCCCTGAGCTAGGTATATGAATCCACAAGGACGGTTCCAAAGTGTCACTCAGCTTCCAAAACTAGTAAGCACTCAAGCTCTCATAGGATTCTTAGCACACACAACAATCCAAAGTACACCAACTCTCTTCTACCCAACCTGCAACCCAAGAAAATTGACCCCCTTCTTTTCCACATAGTCCCTCAGGCTGTCCACCTCCTTTTAAGGATCTAATACATTTGGTCAAGAATCTCCATGCTGGGACTCTCAGGATTCATAACTGTGGGAAAAAAATAGTGCATGATGATGCATCTTAGACATGAAAGCATTAATTCATGGATGGAATACACCAACAGTCATTATTTCCAATCAAACCATGGCTCCTCTCCATAGTTCATTTTTCTTTCCCAATCCAAGCTCAAAATGAATGAAGAATGAAGAGTGGGTGAAATAATGAATGGAGAGAGAACATAATTAAAGGTGTGAACAATGAACTATGAACAATGAGTGTGTGAGTGAATGAGTGAACCCCCAAACAAACCAAATATGGGTTTAAATAATTCTTGGAATTAGAGAACCGCATGGCCTTCCCCCAAGAATCTCATGTAACATATATTCTCCATTAAAAAAAATGGGTAAATAAAAATATTAAATCAAATACTTATCCCCTCAATCCCCCTCCCTTGTGGAATCATAGCTCCCTATAAATCTTGTCCTTGTTTTTCTAGTAAAAAGTGATGTATTTATTATTAATAATGATCAAAACATTACATTTCCAAGGCACACTGGCCTATTTTAATTGTTTGGGCACTTCGGACTTTCATAAATTAACAAAATACAATATTTAATATGGGGATCAAAACTAGGGTATTACATTCCCCTCGCCCTTATTTTGACGCTGTCCTCAGTGCATATACAAAACATAAATCAAAATTTCAAAATTTATTCAAAAAGTTGTGTACTATGCCTGCATGGCATATTCATGCTCCCAAGTGGCATATTCAGGAACGTAGTAGGTCCACTGAACTTTTACCAGCTCTATAACTCGATTCCAGAGCATTTTGACTTTTTTGTCCAATATTCGCATTGGCTGGACCTAAAACTCTCCCTCTGTCTCTACCTGAATCAGATGCCAATCAATAACACAGTTATGAACATGTGCATATTTATTTAGCAAAGAGACATGAAATACATTATGCACCTTCATGGAAGCAAATAATGAAAGCATGTATGCAAATGGCCCTATTCTATCCAATATCTCAAGTGGACCATATAATCTGGTTGCTATCTTTGTACAACTACCCAAATTCAAAGATATTTTATTGGACTTCACTTTTAAAAGAAAATTCTCCCCCACTTTAAATTCTCTAGCTGTCTTGTTCTTATCTGCATAAATTTTATATCTATCTTGAGCTTCCTTTAAATTATGCTTAGTTCTAACCATATGGTCTTCCATATCCTTGAGAAATTTTGGCCCAAGTACCACTCTATCTACTAGGTTGTCCCAACTCACTAGAGTATTGCATTTCCTACCATATAAAGCTTCAAATGGGCTCATTTGCAATGAAGCTTGATACCCATTATTATAAGAAAACTCAACCAAGTGCAAGTAATATTCCCACTTGGATGGTTTAACCATCACATACATTCTCAACATGTCTTCAATTAATTGGTTGACTCTTTCTATCTTCCCATATGGATGTGGATAGTATGTTGTGCTAAAGTTCATATTTGTACCAAATCATTTAAACAATCCCCTCCATAAATTTGAAGTACACTTTGTATCTTTGTCTGAAATAATTTCCTTAGGTATCCCATGCAACCTAGCAATCTCCCTCATGTAAATTTCTGCAATATTAGTTGATGTATGAGTCATTTTTATAGGAACAAAATGAGAATCCTTTGTCAATTTATCAACCACTACCATGATTGAATCGTGTTTTTTTTTTGTCCTGGGAAGTTTAGTTATAAAATCAATGGTTACCACTTCTCATTTCTTCTCTGGAATTGGTAATGGCTGTAGCAACCCTGCTGGGTACCTATTCTTAGCCTTCACTCTCTGACATTCCATACATCTAGCAATGTAATCAACAACATATTTCTTCATTCCTAGCTAAAGTAATTGGCTTCTTACTGCTTCAATTATTTTCTGGTAAACAAGATGTCTGACATATAGAACATTATGCATTTATTTTAATACCAAATTCCTAAGTTCTCCAGAACTAGGAACATAAATTCTATTTTTATGCATAAGTAATCCATCTTCCTTCATATCATATTATTTATTTTTCTATTGCACATTTTCTTGCTGTAAGATTTCTTTTACCTGTAGGTAATGTTGATCTATAACAACAACATCTAATTTTTTTTCTCTTTAAATCTGATTGATGCATACTAATTGTTGTAGCATGCATGATATGTAGTCTTCTACTAAGTGCATCGAATTTTTTTTTTCTTTTCCTTTGATATACTTGATGTCAAATCATATTCACTTAACAATTCCAGCCATCTTGTTTTCTTGGCATTCAAAGTTGGTTGTTCAAAAAGATATTTCATACCATTATGGTATGTTCTTAATTAAAATCTATTCCCCATGATATAATGCCTCCACATCTTCAATGCGTGAACAATGGATGAAGGTTCCAAGTCATGTGTGGCATAGTTCCTCTCATGTTCCTTAAGATTTCTGGACTCATAACCAATGACATGTCCACTTTGAGTGAGAACTCCACCAAGCACTTCCTTGCATGCATCTGTACATACCGAAAAGCATTCATTTGGGTCAACAATATTTAAAATATGTGCACTAGTAAGTAATTCTTTCAACAAATTAAAATTCTCCTCGCACTTAGATGTCCATTCAAATTTAATTTCGTTCTTTTGGAAAGAAGTGATGGCATGAACAATATTAGAGAACCCTTTTATAAACCTTCTGTAGTAACTAGCTAATCCCATAAAAGATCCAACTTTTGAAACATTCCTAGGTGATGGCCATCCTCTAATGGCTTCAATCTTCTATGGATCCACTGTTATACCTTCTTATGAAATAATGTGCCCTAAGTAATGGATATTTCCTTGGTAAAAAAAACTCTTACTAAGATTTGCATACAACTGATGTTCCCTCAGCACTTGCAATACCAATATTAGGTGATGTTCATGCTCTTCCTCTGATTTAGAATACATAAGTATGTCATTCAGGAATACTATGAAAAAATTATCCAAAATTTTTCTAAATATGCCATTGATTAAGCACATAAATATAGCTGGTGCATTGGATAGTCCAAATGGAACCACTACAAATTCATAATTTCCATACTTGGTTCTGAAGGTTGTCTTATAGATGTCTTCTTCCTTGATTCTTACCTGATGGTATCATGATCTCAAGTCTATATTCAAAAATATATTTTCCCCTATTAGTTGATCAAAAGGTCATCAATTATGGGTAGAGGATATTTTTTCTTCACAGTGTATTTATTCATCTGTCGAAAGTCAATACAGAACCTCAATGTTCCATCCTTCTTTTTGGAAAAGAGTATTGGTGCTCCCCAAGGTGAAACACTTGGACGTATGTACCCATTCTTTAACAATTCTTCCAACTACATTTGTAATTCTTTTAATTATGGTGTACTCATTCTATAAGGTGTTTTTGATACTGGGGAAACTCATGGCACTAAATCAATGGATAAATCTATCTCTCTCTTTGGTGGTAATCCTGGTGTTTCTTGGAATACATATTCAAACTCTTGTAGTACCGAAAAATCTTCAAGGCTTGGCCCTTTTTTCCTTTTTGTCTCCTCCACATGGGATTCATACAATTGACATCCTTTCTTAAAAAATCTCTTCAACTGTAAGGATGAAATCTCCCTTATGGAAGTTGGTATTGGAACTCCTTTCACAGTGCTCTGTTTCCTTTCTTCATCAAGACATGTAAATGTCTTGTTATGACAATCTAGGACAACACAATTTTTTTCCAACCAATCCATTCCAATTAGAATATCATAAGACCCCAATGGTATAATATTCATATCAGCATTAGTATTCACACTATTAAGACTTATGGAACAACCTCTCACCATATCATCAATCCTTCTTTTGGTTCCAGTGACTAACTGAACCAAACTTGATTTTTCAAGCTTACTTTTCTCCAAATGTAATCTATCCAATATTTTAGGATCCATGTAACAATGACTTTCTCCTGAATCAATTAAAATATAAACAAGATGATTAATGATATTACCTTCCACCTCGATCATATTGGATTGGTACTCTACTTGTTGATCATCTATGGCTACATATATTCTTCCCACGTATTCTACTGTTGTAGCCACTTGGATGTTGTGCATGGTCTTCACTTTGTCTTTTCTGTGAGGGAAATCCTTGTACATATGATATTATTTGCATCCCAACAATGGATTGGTGGTATTCCCCTTTTTCCCAAGGAGTCTTCTCTCTTGGATTCATCTTTAGCATACTAGTATGGCTTATTTTTATTTGGGATATTTCTGTTGAAAGGAGGTTTGAATCCTTTCTTTTTCAGATTAGACTTCTCTTTCTTCTTATCCTTCCAGTATTTATGCAAGGACTCTTTGCCCTTTCCTTTCTCATACATGTACTTAGCCTTCCTAATGGTCTCAGTCAAAGTCCTGGGCTCATCATATTGAATCTTCTCTTTATAAAATGAATGAAGTCCACTCAAAAACCTTTGTATTTTTACCTTCTCATATTTTATAAACCCCACATACTTTAGCATCTCCAAGAACTTCATTTCATACTCTGCCATGGTCATGATTTCCATCCCGAGTTCAAAGAAATCGTGCATTTTCTTTTCATAGAATTTCTATGAAAGGTACTCCTTCTGAAAATATTTCTTGAACTTCTTCCAAGTGATCCTACTCTCATTAATGTGCTCAAATTGATTCAGATGATCCCACCACATAGAAAATTTCCCATGTAAATGGTATGTGGAAATTTTTTCTTCTAGGTTTGATGAGTAGTTATGCAATTGAAAATACCTCTTGATTCCAAGAAACCATGCTTCAACATCATCTTCCTTTCTGTTTTACCATCAAATGATGGTGGTTTAATCTTCCTCAACTCTCCTTGCAAACTGTCCAATTCATGTCTTTTTCTTTGGTGCCTAACATGAGATAGATCTGGACTACTTATGGGATCTTTAGATTCATAAAATTTCCTTGATGAGTAAGGATATGAGTCACATGGATGATTTTAGGGGATAAATTTCGCTCATGGGCTAATTTTCCATGGTTTTTCCAAAAACAAGATTTGCTATTTTAAAAATGATTCGCCCAAAATTCTATAGGATAAAATTATTTTACCTTAAAAATCGCCAAAAATTTATAAAAACTATATAAAATACTTAGAAATTTGAATATTTTTACAAAAATATTGCCAATCATTTATAGTTGGCATATGAAGGATTAGTAAGATTCGCCAAGGTTTCTACATTTTAAAATAAATTTCCATCCTTAAAATCATCCCCAAGTCTTTTGTAGTTTTGTTAGCACTTCTATGAATAACCAAGTCATATCTATGAGTTTTGCTAGCACTTCTTGAATAACCAAATCTTTTGTAGTTTTCTATTCTTTCATGATATCTTCCCTCTTCCTCCTATTTTGAGTTTGATCCATTGTTTATTTGCCTGTGAAATTGATTTAAGCTTTGCATTACTTTAGAATTTATCTCATCAACCTCTCCTTGTCTTATTTGTAACTCAACACTTCTATTTTCAGGCTTCTCATAATTTCTAATAAGGTTTCTTTCTCCCCTCTACTCCAATGCCCATTTGATTCTGTCTATGCATTACCAACATTGATATTTTTCCCTTTGGCATCTTTATCATGGATGTAAGCTCCCTCTCCTTCTTCAAATTCTTGAATATGAATTATTATACTGAACTGATATGTTTATACCCCCTAATTCTGCAAAATGTGCAAGCAACCATTTTGTTAGAATTATGCATATTATAAAATTTGTTCCAAACAATGCTACAGGTCCTTTTCCTGCTCAATTCATGAAGAAATATATTATCATTCTCCAAATTATAATAATTTAATGTTATTCTCCTTTGAATCATCTTTCCAACGACCGTGCTCTTTCCCAAATCTGATTTCTAAGATGAAAGTTATGGCCTCCCCCAAAAAATCACTTTTACCTTTTTTTTTTTTTTGCAACAAGATCTTGTCGAATTATTCCACAACCCCTTTAAATTGGTACAAAATTAGAATTTTTCACAAGAGCTTCCTTCAATCCACTTTCCTTATGAACAAGGTTCTAAACCATGGGATTAACCACTCTAAGCGACGTTCCTCTATATTCCTCTACATAAGAGCTCGTTCCAACAAATGATCACAAGCTTATTTACTACTAGGCCTTTCGTGCTTCTAATCAACCCTTTTCTCCTTATCATGAGACCAGTGATGAAAACAAGTCCTCTAGACTTCAGCCTTCGGGATAATCTCCCTTTTCAACTTCCAACTCTCTCGGAGTAAACTTCATTGAAACACTTATATTAAATCCACTAGTAGATCAGATGGTTCAGATTTAATCTCCCATTGACTGGATGGTCTCGACTCATCTAGAGGCTTCAACGAGATCGACGTTCATGACTTAATACAACATTGATATGGATGACTTAATCAATTCAGGACTTTGATGCTCTGGGACTCTAGAAAATTCAATCTCCCAAGTCGCTCAACTCCCCCAGAGTGATACCCACTAAAGCTCTTACCCTATCCTTCCACTATTAAATTGGTCGGTCATGAGAACTACAAGAGGGTCTTAGATCACTGCATGAATTCACTACTTCGAGACTCCAACACATTACCACTCTAAAGTTTTTCAACTTACATGGAGTGATACCTGTCGAAGCGTTCATAAAGTGACGATGACCTCTTACCATTGGTTAACACCTCCGCTTATGATATCCTTCCACTAGTTAATCCAACAACCATGACTTAATCAAGCATTGGGATGGATGGTCCTTTTTCATTTCGGGACTTCGGTGCTCCAAGACTATGGGACATTACAAATATAAATTTGTTCAACTCCCCGAGAGTGATACCTACCGAAGTGATTACACCATCTTTCCACTTCTTGATCTAACGGTCGAGAAAAGTCCCGAAGGAATCTTAGATCGATGGTTTGTATGAATTCATGACTTCGGCCTTCGACACTTTCTATGGTAGATATGTTGGACATTCCCGGAGGCCATAATCCCATAGATGACATGGTATACTGATGTCATCTATGGTGACATGGATCCTTGGTATGTGTGCCATTTGTCACTCAGAAATGGACACGTTGGGGTCCAAAAGGCCCTGAATTCATGTGACATGTGTCCCCATATGACACCCCTACCACRTGGCATAAGACATGTCATCTCTCAAATGAATGATCCACATTCCTCCAATCCATATCTAATGACCTGTGTGATTTCATGACTGCATCTTTGCACTTCATGRTTTCATCACTTCRCGACTTCGACATTTTGCAACTTCAATGTTTCGTGGCTTTGCCTAGTCTCCAGTAGTCTCTGAAGTGGAAAAGTTCTGAAGTCCCGAAACTTTGATATCCTTACACCCTTGATCTATGAATCACATTACTCCCGAAATTCCTATCAAATTGGATGGCTGACTGGAAAAMTTTGATATCCTTACACCCTAGATCTACGACTCGCATTACTCCTGAAATTGCTATCAGATCAGATGGYTGGAAAGACTTTGTGACTTTGGCCTTCGAGACTTCATGCTTCTTCCTTGTCTCCAATAATCGTTGAAGCGATGATGTTCCAAAGTTTTCCATCTCTCACTTGGCTTCAATCAATGACTGACGATCGACCAGTTCGATCTAATGGTTAGGACTTAATATCTCCTAGCCTCTGGTTTCACCTCTATCTGAAGATGCTCATTCATCTGGCTTCTGATCTAACGATCCAGAACTCCCTAATTCCATGGTTGTGATCACTCTCAAATTCAAAAGGGGACAGTTACGATTCCATGATCCTATACATAGGATTTTTGTTATGCCCAACGCTCTGGCTTCTGTGCGATCTCTGCAATGCTATCACTCCCAATATTTAAGATCTCAAAGACATATTCCTTCTTAACCATAATACCCTTTCCAATAGTTCCGACCCATACCAGTCTGATGTTTCAACCAAAATCTCTTATACCAATCTGTAACATACCCAACCACCCACAAGTTGGGCACGCTACTTCAAAAATTGCTTATGAACTAATTTTGAATTATTATAATTTTTAATTAATAAAGAAGCATGAAATATTCACATACATAGTTCAAGATTCATGCTACAACATAAAGAAATGAGCCATATCTCATGCAGAAAAATAACCAGCAAGCATGCATATTATAGATACAAATTTCATAGATAAATAAATACACAACGCAAATAACTTTACAGGTAAATGAAACCATGACAGAGAGAGATTATCTTTAATGAAATGAATCACCAATTGGATATAGACCAAGGAAGTTACACCCAACCATAGACATTGATTTTCCAAGGCTCAACAACAATGTCGCCCCTGAGCCAGGGCTATGAATCCACAAGGACGGTTCCAGAGTGTCACTCAGCTTCCCAAACCAGTCAACATGCAATATTTCATAGGTTTGTCAGCACACACAACAATCCAAGGTACACCCTCTCTCTTCTACCCAGCCTACACAACCCAAGAGAATGGACCCCCTTCTCTACCACGCATTCCCTCAATTTTTCCACCTCATTCCAGGGCTCTAATGCATTTGGTCAAGAATCTCCATGCTGGGACTCTCAAGATTCACAAATGTGGGAAAAAATTAATGCATTCCAATGCATCTCAGTCATGCATGCATTAATTCATGGCTGGAATACACCAACAATCATTACTTCCAACCAAACCATGGCTCCTCTCCACAATTCGTTTTTCTTTCCCAAGCCAAGCTCAAAATGAATGAAGAATGAAGAGTGGGTGAAAGAATGAATGGAGAGAGAACATAATGAAAGGTTTGAACAATGAGTGAGTGAGTGAATGATTGAACCCCCAAATAGACCAAAGATGGGTTTAAATAATTCTTGGAATTAGAGAACCACATGGCCTCCCCCAAGAAGCTCATGTAACTAATATTCTCCATTAAAACGAAAATGGAAAAATAAAAATATAAAATCAAATAATTAGCCCCCCAATACCCCTCTCTTGTGGAATCATATCCCCTTATAACTCTTTTCCTTGTCCATCTAGCATCCAGTGATGTATTTATTATTAATGATTATCAAAACATTACATTTCCTAGGCACACTGGTCTCTTTTAATTGTTTTGGCACTCTGACCTTTCATAAATTAATAAACTACATTATTTAATATGGGGCTCAAAACCAAGGTATTACAATTTGATCTAGGTATCTAGGGTAAAAAGGCCTTCAAATATAGGGTATACAATTTGAGCATCAAAAATCCAAAAACAATATTTCCAACAATCTCCATGTTGCAATCTTTATATTGGACATTCGTAGTGTCCTCCTATCTTTGACATCAATGAAAAAAATATTTCCAACACTTTGTTTCTTTGGAAGGTGTCACAAATTACCAAAAAATATCAGATGTCAGTTATCATGCCCTCCCAAAAGAATGAGTGCTTAATTCATTCACATGTTTTATGAAGTATAGAGTGACCGACTATAGGTCATGAATGGAATTCTTCTAATATTCTTTGTTTTAAGGAAGACTTCTTTACTAGAACAATGCACCCTTTATACTGCAATGTATCTAGCTACCATGTACACCCTTTAGGAGGGTTGGTATCTTCCTAAAGACTATGGATGAGTTGAATGATAACATAATTATCCAACCATTCTTGATGGGCTTCCTTAGAATGACTTAGAATGGATAAAGATAAGGAAAAGAGGGAGCCATCCTCCTCAAAATTTCAAGATAAGGCATCAAATACCACATTGTCATTAACCTTCTTGTATATAATCTCATGATCATACCCTAACATCTTGGTGACCCACTTATGCTAGTTTGGTGAGGATAACTTTTGTTCGAGAAAGTACTTAATATTGTGAGGGTCAGTCTTCATTTTGAAACATGGTCCTATGAGATATGGGTGCCAAGTCTCTATTGCATGTAGGATGGTCATCATCTCTTTCTCATAGGTGGATTCATCCAAATTTAAGTCACATAATTTTGTATTGGTGAATTCCAAAGGGTTCCCTTGTTGCTTCAATATCACTCCAAGACTTCTTCCCGAGACATCACATTTCAAGAAAAACATCTTAGTAAAATATAGCATTGTTGATGATAGAGATATGAACATGGAATCCTTTAGAGATAAGAAGTATTTTTTAATGACCTCAATCCAAACAAAGGAATTATTTTGAGTAGAGAGGTTAAGGGAGCATACATTTTTCCATAAATTTTCACAAGCTTCTTGTAGTATCCCATAAGTCTTAATAATATACACAATCTCTTCAAGGTATTTGGATGAGGCCAATCTCGTTAGGAAATGAGGAACACTTCCATGCTAAACCTATTATAAGAGAGGAAGAAATATTTAATCAAGAAATTAAATGACAAAGCAAACACACAGTACACAGAGAGTTTACCCTAGAAACCCAAACCATGAAAACCAAAATTCCTTGAGTGTCTCGTCCTTGTTGTCTTATTCATTCAGAATAAAATGTTACATTTCTAACCTTGGTCCACACCTAAGACAAAATCGACATCATAACCTCTTTCTTTACACAAGAAAAACCCTGTAGCCAATTTGGCTTACATATCCATGACCAACAACCTCTACAATTTCATCTAAATATTGATTAGATTTTACAACATTACAACACACCTTATTTATAGGATTTACAGTAGGTAAAACCCTAAAGAAAATGTGCCCAAAAATGGTTACAGATCCATGCAGATCATTGGATACAAATCCCGTGAATCTTGGGTTTCTGTTATAGTCGATTAGCAGGTTGGATAACTAGTCGACCTTCATTCAGTGTTCAGTTGGTTGCCACATGCCTTCCTGTAGATCTCTTGTGGTTGACCTCTTCAAATTTTTGTCATTATATTTGAATTCATATTTACCAAGTCAAATCACTTCGATGTTCGACTTGCTACCGATTCCTTCGACTTCGACTTTACATGGTTGAACCAGCTTGAACTTCAACTTCGAATGGCAGTTGATCCACCTCCACTTCGATTTTCATTTGATCCACCTCGACTAGAATTTCACTACAAATAATATAACAACCCACCATTCTCCCACTTGGTGTTTACTTTTTTGAAACCGAGAGACCTGTGAACTTTCATTAATAGACCCAAGGCAACAATGCCCATTGCCTCTCTTCACCAAGAGAACTTCACAACACTCATAGACTTGGTCAAAGAGTCGGTTATGTTTTCCATCGTGTCTACTTTCTCCATTAGCACCTTGTTTCTTTCCACCAAGTATTTGATGAAATGGTATTTTACATCAATGTGCTTAGTCTTAGAATGATAAGATGGGTTCATTGCCAGAAATATTGCGCTTTGTATGTCATAATTTATCTTCATAGCTCTCTACTAAGAAATGATTCCAGAACACAAACTTTGCAGCCATACTGCTTCTTTTCTTCCATGAGTGGCTTCCATGTGTTCAACTTATATTGTTGACAAGGCTATGACCGCATGTTGCTTACTCATCTAGCTGATTTATCCATTGAACATTTTGAACACATATCCATTGGTCAACCTTCGTTGATCCAGATCTCTAGCCCAATCGACGTCGACAAACCCATGTATATTTAATTCACTATCACCTCCAAGTTTTCCTTGATAGAATATAGCATAATATTTTGTGAAATACAAATACTTGAATAATCTCTTGACATATTTCCATTTCTCCTTCCCAGGTGTCTACATGTACCTTCTCAACACTCCCACTACATGGGAAATGTCTGGTCGAGTGAAGACCATCACATACATTAGAATACCAACAAAAATTGCATAGGGGACACATGACATGTCCTCTATTTCCTCATGTGTCCTTGGACACTATTCAACAATTAGCCTTGCTCCCATAGGGGTTGGCAACTTCATAGGTTTTCAATCCTGCATGTTGAAACATTTCAAAAATGTTTCCATATAATTCATCTGGTTCAACCAGAGATTTCTAGTTTCTCAATCCCTTTTGATCTCCATTCCCAAAATGAAGTTCACTGCACTGAGATCCTTCATGTCAAACTTAGAGGATAGATGTTTCTTCACCTCCTTTATTGCATCCATGTCATTTTCAATCAAAAACATATCATCGACATACAATGCTACATATATGAAATTCCCATCTTGTTCTTTGGAATTTATGTAGTGATCAACTTTGGTTTTCACAAACCCCAAACTAAGGATGTATGTGTCAAAATTTTGGTACCACATCCTTGGTGATTTTTTTAGACCATAAAGGGATATTTTCATTTTTCACACCAAATATTTCTTTCCTTTTACTACAAATCCTTCAAGATGTTTCATGTAGATTTCCTCTTCCAGGTCCCCATGTAGGAACATTGTCTTGACATCCATATGTTCTATTTCTAGATCAAATGCTGCAGCTAGAGACAATAGTACTCTAATGGAAGTTAATTTTTCAACAAAGGAAAAAATATCCCTGAAGTCAACTCCTTCAACTTGGGAATATCCTTTTGATACCAATCGATCTTTTAATTTCTTGACTTGACCTGTTGCATTCATATTCTTATTGAATACCCATTTTCTACTAACATTCTTTCTTCCACTAGGTAATTTGACTAAGTCCCATGTCTCATTCTTGTGAAAGGATTCCATCTCTTCTACCATGGAATCCTTCCATAGTTTTCCCTCTGCTGAGTCGAATGCCTCCCCAAATGACTTGGGCTCATCGTCGATGACAGCTAACATGAATGCAGAATGAAAGTCAGGTGGAATATACCTTTTGACTGGTTTTCTTAATCCTTCTAACCTCCTTAAAACTAAGGACGGTTATTCCACATCTTCTTATGATTCAGTCAACTCATCTGAATCATCTTCTTCGTTCCTCAGTTCAAGCCACACCTTTTGGATTATTATCGATCTAAAAATTTCTTCAGGCTCAGACTTACTTCCGCCTTTTCTGAAGACTACATCTTTACTGTACACTATTTTTATTGATGTAGTATCATAGAGATTATATCCTTTCATTCTTTCTTTGTATCCAATGAAAATAAACTTGAATTCCTTCTTGTCCAAATCGCTCCTCTTTTCCTTGGGAACATGCATAAATGCATCACAACCAAATAATTTGAGATGTGAAACTGAAGGATTCTTACTAGACCATACCTCATGTGCATTCATGTCAACTAGCACTGATGAAGGAGACATATTCACCAGATATTTTGCAGTGTCGACTGCCTCTGCTCATAATTATTGTGCGAGACCAGCACCACTGAGCATGCTCCTTGCCTTTTCCATCAATGTTCTATTCATTCTCTCAACAAATCCATTTTTCTATGGGGTATATGGTGTGGTATTTTGGTGTGCCATGCCACACTTCTTGTAGATTTGATCAAATTATTTTCCACATAATTCACCACCATTGTTAGTCTACAACACCTTAATCTTCTTATCTGTCTGGTTTTCTACAAGATATTTAAACTCTTTGAATTTCTTGAAAACCTATGATTTCTTCCTCAGAAAATATATCCATGTCTTCCTAGAAAAATCGTTTATGAAGGAGACATAATACAAGGATACACCAAGTGAAGGCACTGAAACAGGGCCAAACACATCACTATGAACTAGCTCTATAATCCCATTTTCCCTTGTCGCTCTAGATGGGAACCTCATCCAAATTTGTTTTCCATATATACAATGTTCAAAAAAATCGACTTATAAATTGCATTAAGGAAATTATTCAGCCATACCTTTGTTATGCATAGCTCGAAGTCCTTTTTCTCCAATATGTCCCATCCTCTCATGCCATAGCATGGTCAGGTTGACTTTATGATGACTTGTCGAGCCAGTTTGAATTGACTCAACTTGAGTCGAGTCGAGTTGAGTTGAAGTTGAGTTGACTTTAGGAACAATGATGTTGTTGCATCCAGTCAATTCGACACTCGCTAGTAAATTATATAGGGTTCCAATTTGAACTCCTTTCATTAAGACCATCACACCTTTGACCATCTTGCACGAGTCCTTCTGAAACAGAGTATACACGCCTGCATCAATCATTTTGATAACAAATATCATGTTTCTTTACAAACTAGGAATGTGTAGCACACCTGTAAGGGTTATACTCCTCCCATCCTATAGTATCAGTCAAAATCTTCCCCGTTTGAAAATTTTGGTTATCGAGTCATCCCCCAAGAACACATCTCCTCCTTCATATCGTTCATATTCACATAACCATTCTCTATGTGGTGTCATATGATAGGATTCTCCTCAGTCGATCAACCAAACATATTGATCTAATTGTGTATTGGTCAATGCCAAATACACATATCCTCCATTATTTGGAGTCATCTTTCTCTTAGTCGATTGCTTCTTGTCAGATCCTGTACTGACTTCCATTATCTTCGATTTGTATTTGCTTCTGTAATGGCCAAATTTACAAAATTTCTATCATATTCTTGTTGACTTAATAAGGGATTTAGATCTACCCTTCTACTTAGACTTTCTACTAGAGAATTTTCCTTTATCTCTGTCAACCGGTCCACCTCTCACCACTAAATCATCTTTGGTCAATCCTTCCATGCTCTTTCTTCTCATTTCTTCTGAAAATAGAGATACAAACACATATTCTAGTGCTAATGTGGTTGTATTACTCCATATAGCCATGACTAAGATATCCCATGATTCTGGAAAAAAACATAATAGGATAATACATTTCTCCTCCTCAGTGATTTTAATATCCACATAAGATAATTAGATTATAATGATATTAAATGCATTTAAATTCTTAGTCACCAAACTTCCATCACTAATCCTCATAAGATACCATTTATTTCTTAGAAACAACTTATTTACCAGGGATTTTGACTGGTACAATCTCCCCAACTTCTCCCACAATTTCTTAGCTGAATCTTCACCTGAGACATTCAGTAGTATCGAATATGCAATATAAAGTCAAATCGTACTCCTTGCTTTTCTCTTGAGTTTTTACCATTATTCTGTTGACATACCCATCGACATGGTACCTGGATAGAATACCATCCATTTTTATCCATCTACAGGGATATCTTCAATTTTAAGCTTCCAAAGATGAAAATTATGGCCATTGAAATTTTCGATCTCTATTCTCGAGCTACTCGCCATTCTTCAACACAATCTTTAAATATTTCTGACTTACAAATCTTACTGAACTTAGGGTTTATCTCAAATCCAAGGTTGTTAAACCAAGATATGATACCACATGTTAGGAAATGAGGAACACTTCCATACTAAATTTATCAGAAGATAGGAATAAATATTTAATCAAAAAAGTAAATGACAAATCAAACACACATTACATAGAGATTTTACCCTAAAAACCCAAACCAGGAAAACCAACATTCCTTGAGCATTATACTCCTTGTTGTCTTATTCTTTTAGAATAAAATATTACATGTATAACCTTGGTCCACACCTAAGACACAATCAACATCATAGCCTCTTGATTTACAAAAGAAAAAACCCATAGCCAATTTGACTTACATCTACATGACCAACAACCTCTATGATTTCATCTAAATATTGATTATATTTTACAACATTATGGCACACCTTATTTATAGGCTTTACAGTAGGAAAAAACCTAAATAAAAGGAACCCAAAAGTTGTTACAGATCGACGCAGATCATTGGATACAAATCCCACAAATCTCGAGATTCTGTTACAGTTGACTACCAAGTCGGATTACCGATCGACTACCAATCGGTCTTCATTCTTCGACTACCAATCGGTCTTTAGTCAGCTTCCATATGCCTACCTATAGACCTCTTTTCGGTTGACCTCTTAAACTTGCTGTCGATATATTCAAATTCTTCTTTACCTGGTCGGAACACCTCGACATTTGACTTGTTGTCGATTCCTTCAACTTCAACTTTACCTGGTCGAACCACCTCGACCTTTGACTTTGAATGTTATTTGATCCACCTCGACTAGACTTTCACTGCAAAGAATATAACAACCCAAAAAATATTTCATATATATGAATTTCTTGGGATGAAGTTGTACTCCCTCTCGACTTATAATGTGATGCAAGAATTCAACCTTAGAAGCCTAAAAATAACATTTGGAAAAATTCACAAACAATTGGTGGTACTGTAGGATTTGCAAGGCTCTATAAATATGCTCTATGTGGTATTACCATGTTTTTCTCTATCTTAGAATATAATCAAAGAATACTAGCACAACATTGCATATAAATGGTTGAATGGTCCTGTTCATGAGGATTTAAAAGGTTGATGTAGCATTGCAAAGTCAAAAAGTCATCAATATAAATTCATAATGACCTATATGTGTATAGAAGTTGGTCTTAGGGATGTTTGCCTCTTTCATATTGATTTGGTGGTAGCTAGAATGAAGGTCAGGTTTAGTGAAAAAATTGGCACCATGAAGTTCATCCAAGTGGTCATCAATAACTGGGATAGGAGATTGGCCCGTGATGGTAAACTTATTGAGGGCCTGGAAATCATGACATGTTCACCGAGAACCTTTCTTATTTAATACCATGACGACTTGTGATTTAAGGGGTAGTAGTGGGATGTATGACTCTCTCCTCCAAAAATTCTTGAATGGTGTTTTCAATTTCATTTTTCAATGCAAAATGGTGTCAATAAGGATGTACATTAGGTGTTTGACTACCTAGAATGAAGTGAATACCATGGTCATGCTCCCCAACTGAAGGTGGTAAACATTGTGGTGTTTCAAATTCCTATTGATTCTTAGAGATAACCAACTAAAAATTAGGGTGAATCATTTGTGGGGTGGTGTCGATTACTTGTATGGCATTGAAACATGCAATAATACCCAAGTGGCCTTTCTTCAACAATTTATGGATATGATGAGAGGTGATAATTTTAAAAGGACTAGATGCAAGACTTTAAGGTACCAATATGAAATATGTAGAGTAGTAAGACAATTGCATCACAATAATTAGTAGAAAGAAAAAAATAGTAAGCACATCTACATGATAGATCCAAAAGATGATACATTTGTTATCTTGAGAGAAAAGTTCACTTGCCCCTTCAAGGGGGAAACCTCCAACAAAGCAGATCTTGAGTACAATGATTTCACAAGACAATATTTTTCATGCTTTCTACCCCTATATATACTAATTATATCTTCTTGAGAACATTATAGAGGCATAACCTTATATTAAGTCTTCTTACATTAGACGTGTTCACGTTATTACATAGGCCTTATTTATTAATGATGGCCTTTATTACATAGAAAAACATATTATTCTATCTATTTGAGGGGTTAGGGATGTTAGGATCCTAACCTTCTCTCCCTCTTAAATAAAAACCTCTTCCTCAAGGCTTGATATGTCAAAATTGTTACGGAATGGTGGCTGAATCCCATGTGGCATCCTTGGTGTGTGTATCCTTCCACTGTACTAAAACTTCCTGAATTGTGTGCTGATGGAGATGATGCTCGCGTAAGGCCATGAATTCTTATGGATGCATCCAAATGGAACCTTCTTCATCCAATTCTAGGAGACCAGTTTGAATTTGGCACTTGGTTCCAATCACTTTCTTTAAGAAAGATACATGGAAAACTAGATGGAGCTTAGAGTGAATAGGAAGGGCTAACTTGTAAGCCATCGACCCTAAATGCTTAAGGATTGTATAAGGGCCATAAATTTGGAGCAAGTTTTCTAGTAGTGATATTATTTGAGTGAATTTTTCTTATATGGTTGTAGAAAAAGAAACACTTGATCCCTTTCAGAAAAATGGCGTTCAGAATGAAATTGATCTTCTTGTTGCTCCATGCAATTCTGAGACATGACCAAATTCTCTTTGAGGGTGTGTAGAATGTAAACTTGAACTATAAGGGTTTTGTCCACCTTATGGACCTTGGAGACACTGAGAAGGTAAGATAAGATGGAGGTTAGATTTTTACCATAGACATCCTCAAAGGAAGGCATGCAAATAACACACTGGTAAGATGTATTATACCACCATTCAACTAGTCGTAACCATTGAACCCATTGATATTTTCGTTCAGACATGAAGCACCACAAATATGCTTCCAAGCACTTGTTGATAGATTTGATTTGACCATAAATATAGGGATGACATGAACTGTTGAGATGAAATTGTGTTCCCTAGAGCCTAAGAAAATTCTTTCTAGACATTTCTTTTGAAATTTGGATCATGGTCAAAGACAATAGATTGGGGCATTTGATGGAGTTTGAATATATTTTCCATGAAAACTTGAGCCACTATGGACGTTTTAAATGGGTGCTGGAGGGCACAAAAATGAGCATATTTGGAAATGAAATTAACCACAACCATGATGACCAATTTATTACCATATTTTGGTAATATGACTATGAAGTCCATAGAGATATCATTTCATATAGAAGGTGGAATAGGGAGTGGTTGTATTGTGCATGAATTTTTCATTGTTTCTCCATTGTTGCATTGGAAAACATCACTTTCAACCACAAAGTGCACATGTACTACTTCATTCCTTCCTATAAAAAGAAACATTTGATCCATTCATATGTTTTTCTAAAGCTAGAATGCCCTGCTATTGGTGACACATGAATTTTAGAGAGCACAACATATTTAAAGTTGGAGTGTTTTCTTAGATACATGCATCCTTTGTAATGAAGATCCTCATTTTTCCAAGTGTATCTTGGAGATGAAGTAGTGTATTGTGTAATTGTTGTATCAAGAAAGAAATTTTGGGATCTTAGAACCATTCATGGAAAAATTCCTTTAACCAATCAACTACAATGAAGGAGAGTGGAAAGAGGGACCCTTCTTCTTCATATTTCCTAGAAATAGCATCAACAACCACATTCTCTTTTCCCTTATTGTGAATGATCTCATAATAATAGATGAACGTTTGTTTCAACCACATTTGTTGCTCAGGAGATGAAATCCTTTGTTCTAAAAAATATTTGAGTATATGATGATCAATTTTAATTTGGAAGCATTTCCACATAAAGTAAGGATGACAAAGATCCATTACATGTAAAATAACCAACATTTTCTTTTCATAGGGGGATTTTTCCAAGTGTCCCTCATAAATTTGTTTAATAGTGAATGCCAATGGTCTTCCTTCTTGCATGATAACTACACTAATTCCTTTTCTAGAGGTTTCACACTCCCAAAAAAAGTATTCTTGAAGTTGAGCAGTGCCAGAAATGAAGTCATACAAATAGCCTCTTTCAAATCTTGGAAGGATTGATCAATGACCACATTTCAACTGAACACATTTTCTTAAGGAGGGAAGTGAGTGTCGTTGTAATTATGGACAAATTTTCGATAATATCCAATTAAACCTAGGAAACCTCACACAATTTTAAAAGTTTTGAGGCATGGCCAATACTTCATACCTTAGATTTTGTTAGGATCCACACGAACACCATCCTTACCAACAATATGGCCTAGATATTCTAATTTAGAAGCTCCAAAGGCACATTTAAACTGTTTGAGAAAGAGTTGGTGTTGAGAAAGTAATTGTAATACTTGTTCCACATGGGAAATATGGGCTTCCCATGTTTTACTATAAATGTGGATATCATTAAATAAGACCAATACAAAATTATGGAGGAATGGGTGGAAGACATGATTCATGAGACCTTGGAAAGTAGAGGGTGTAGCAAAAGAAATGCATAAGAACTCACCATGGAATTCATGCATATGAAAGGTAGTCTTGGGAATATCATCCTCCTTCATACATATTTGGTAGTTTCCAAAACACATATCAAGTTTGGTAAATAATTGAGCACCACATAGTTAATTAAAAAGGTCATCAATGATAGGGAATAGATAATTCAACTTTGATGGTAATTTTGTTGAGAGATAAAAAATTAGGGAACATGCACCAAGTACCTTTTTTATTGAGTACCATGATCATGTGAGAGGAATAAGAGCTTGTACTGTGGTGGATGATTCCCATAGCTAACAATTCTTGAACAATTTTCTCAATTTACTTTTTTTCAGAAAAGGGGTGACACAAAGGGAGAAAATTGAGAGGAATAACACTAGGGACAAGTGGAATAGAATGATCATGGGAGCCAGGGGAGGGTAGGAGTCCTTGGGGGTTTTTAAAAATAGATTGGTGTTTGGAGAGGAGAAGTTGCATGTTGGGATGAATAATGGGGGAGGGAGTCTCAACTTATTAAATGGCATGTAATTGGGGAATAATTCCAATATGACCATTTTTTAGGAGTTTTTGCATTCGGCGTGAATTGACAATCTTGGGGGAACTTGTCGTGATTACTTGGAACGTGTATTGATGTCCCTTTTATTGGAAGTTCATGTACAATTCCTTGAAGTCCATGGTGATGGGGCCTAGTGTGCATAACCATTCAACACATATAACGATGTTACAACTACCCATTTTGATAACAAACATGTGGGATTTCATATTATAATCACCAATTTGCAAGTGAAAATTTTCACAACGACCCCCACATATCATGGAATCTCCATTAGCAATCACAATTTGAAAGTTATTGACTACATGGATAGAGAAAAGGGTATCTTTAGAAATTCAACAATGAATGAAATTATGGGTGTTGCCACTGTCGACAAGGATAATGAATTTCCAATGCTTGATATGGCCAATTAACTTAAAGGTTTGGGGGGATGAGATACTAGTGAGAGCATGGAGAGAGATGAGAAGTTTTATCTCAGGTGGATCCAATAGCGATATGAAACAATTTCCCTGTGGAAACACTTTGGGAGGGGAAACATCACCATCATCTTCTAAAATGTCCTCAAAAATGGCTATAAAAATATTTGCTTCTTACATTTGTTTCCTGGAAAATATTTTTCATCATAGTTGTAGCAAAGAACCTTAAGTTGGAATTCAACCATTTTCGCCCAGGTTAATTTCTGGATCATAAGAGGAGGGAAAGGAGGAGCTGGATTAGTGGGGTAGGAATGTGGAATAAAGGATGCATTTTTTATTTGATAATATAGTATTTGATGGGATTCCTTTGCTTGGTGAGTGTCTTCAAACCAAGTCTAAGGGAGAGCCATTAGAACATGAGCTCAAATGTTGTCCTTGAGGCCACTAATAAAGCATTCATGGAAGAAGGTGTTCGACATTCCTTTAGTTCAGAAATTTAATTGATCAATATCAATGATGTAGTATTCCACTGTACTGGACTATTTAAGTTTGGTTAAATGACCGAATTGTCAAGTGTCTGTGTTAAAGTGTTCATAAAGTTATACAACAAATTGGGTCCAAGAAATATAACCTGGGTGTGATATTTTATGCTATTGTCACTATTTCCAACATTTTGGATCCAAATAGAGGGCACTGAAATGAAGTTTGATTTAGTCATTAGTGATTCCATGCAATGAGAAATAATGTTTCATTTGAGTGCTCCAGCTGGTGGGGTTTGAGCCATCAAAATTTTTCACCTCTACTTTAGGAAGACCTAGGTCACGAGAAAAGGGGTTAGAATTAAATTTTATAAAATGAGATGATTCAATGCACTATTGGTGTGAAGGTTGTTTAGAGGAGATACGAGCCTTGGAGTGACGAATCCATGCATTCAGGGATTTTATATTGATAGAGAGGTCTTCCAATTTAGTGAGCTTGGAATTTAGGGAGGAAATGTTTGAAGAAACTAGATTGAAATTATTATCATGCTTGGCTTGAGCTTCTTGGAATGCATTGTCGAGGTTGGTTAAGGACTTTTCTAGGGAAGTGATGTGGTTGTTAAATTCTTGGTTGCAAGTGGCCATATAGAAGATAATATGGAAAGAATAGGGATAGTGAGTCTACACAAAAGGGATTATGAGAGAGTGGTATCACTGTGATCGACACAAAAAGAGGAATCTAGTGAGATGGGTCCCAAATAACAGTGCTAGAGAGGGTGGGTGGGTCCATACAAAAAAGGATTATAAGAGAGGGGAACCACGATGATCAATGCTAAGAAAGGAATCCAATGGGATAGGTCCCAAATAAGGGTGTTGGTGGGACCACTATACTCATTTTTTTACTCATGTTGAGTTATACTGTAGTCTAAATAATTTTGTGGTGACTGAATGCCAAAATTATTAAAAGGGAATATTGTGTAGGAATTTTGTAGCATGGATATAGGAAGTAGCGTTTCACACACTGGATGTGCAAAATTTCAACATTGTTTAAATTATTTTATGTTCTGACAACAAAGGTTAGGGTTTCGAGGGTTCCTAATTTTGGAAAATAGGTTTTCATTCATGTCAACCCTAAAAGAAGTCTAGAAGCCTCTATAAGTGATGGGTGTATTTGAAGAAGTATCCAAAGTGGTCCCCTTATGGCGTAGCTTTAAGCATGTCCCTCACATGAAGATGTTGTGAATAAGTCTACAAGAAACCATAGAAATATGGTTAAGTGGTTAAGAAGCCCCAGAGGTGTGGTCATGAAGCCCGAAGATGATTGAAGAAAACGAGTATGAAGGACATTTCAAATTCATGCAAAACATCCATTGATTGATAGTCCTCGTCAAGTTGTCTCCAACGATAGGTGGAACACCATGTGGTTCATCATGGTTGAGGAGTTATTCCATCTTAAATATGAATCCATGAAGTATTGTCAAGAATCCCCCGATCTAAGGTCAAGAAGTTATGAGTTGTCCCTAAAGTCAAGTAAAGGAGAAAACGTTGTTGCAAACAAGAAGTTACAAGTCGGCTCAAGGTCAAGTAAAGAAGGTGCTTGGAAGGGTATAAATACACATTAAGAACCTCTGATTTTTATCATTCAATCTTGTGATTTCTTAGGATAAGATTGGTAGTGAATTTTAGAGGGAAGATGAAGTGAAGAAGGGAGAAATTTTAAGGAAATATGAAGTGTTGTGATGATGTGTTCTAAGGTATGTCATTTAAAGGTCATCTTTCCATTTTCGCTATAACATTTTTTATATAATGATTAAGAGAGAGAAAATTGGAGGATGTTGAGAAGACATATCAAGGTACCTATGGTACTTATTTCAACTTCTAGGTCGTTTTAATTTTGGATATACACTCTGTGGAATGTAGGGTTTTTGACTAGTCCTGTAACTAGTCTCAAACATGTGTTCTAGGTAAAACATTCATAACTTCTTCATAAAGGATCCAAATTATGTGAGATAAATTGCATTGGAAAGAGTACAGTCTCTAGTATATTTTATGTGACTTTAAGAATCGTATATTAAATACTGATCATGAGGAACTATGTACAAGTTCACTCTCCAAAATATGATAGAATTCAGGAAGGTGTTCCATTTTCGCTATATCTCTTTTTCAGTGACATATCAAGGATATAAACTTAGAGGAATTTTAGAGAATATATCAAAGAATATTGGGTACGCGTTTCATACCTTGATTCATTACAAAGAGGAAGGAAGGGGCAATGAAAGGGGTTTGGATCCTCCTTTCAGTTGGTGATGGAGAATACAGTGAGTCGTAGATTCCTTCAAGTTGGAGCTTGTAAACTAAGGGGTTGGAGCCTTCTTCTAGTTGGTGCTAGAGAATACATGGAGTCATAAATTCCTTCATGTTGGAGCCTCCTTATAGTTGGTGCTGGAGAATACAAGGAGTCTTATTGTGCATATATAGTTATATGTTTGTGATATGTTAAATGAAATCATAAGTGAATGGAATTATTGATAATGTCATACTTACAAGTTATGATTGAAAATGGTAAAAATTTCTCAATACTG
>JASDQU010735758.1:145348-171599 GCA_032191745.1 Picea mariana | reverse complement strand
AAACAAATGGTAATCAAATCGACATGATAGATCCAAAATAAGATACCTTTATTATCTTCAGAGAAAATTTCACTTGTCTCTTCAAGGGAGAGACCTCCAATAGAGTAGAGCTCAAGTACAAATCATTGTAACATCCCCGGCCACCCATGTTGAGGCATGCTACATGAGAGAACACTTTTCTTCTCTTTGCGGAACATACTGTAACATACCTAGCATCCCACTGAGCTATGCCACGTAGATTTGTCAAACTACATGCAATTAAAATGTATACACATAGAAATCTTGCGGAACATTATATATAAAATGTAAATAGACAATACATTTCATAAATTCACAGATTCATACTGAAATGAAAATAAACATACACATTCAACATATACAGGAAATACCCATAAATATACAAAAAGTTATAACCACACAAAGGATAAGCCCATAAAAATAAACACATAAATAATAATGCAACATGTAAATCTATCACACAATTGACACTTATCTTGGTAAAAATATCACCAACTGCATGTAGACCTTCCACGAACCTCCCAACCTTAGACTACACTGCTCATCACTCTCAATAGTGGGTCACCCCTGAGTTGGGACTAAACTCCACCTAGGTAAAGGGATTCCTAACCAGGCTAATGGTTCATAGACAACATGAAATACTCCTTCACAGGTTCCAACTCAAACGAGCAGCCTACAGTCTCTCATTCCCCACATTCCTATCCCACCCCAGGAAGTGTTCCCCTTCTCTACTCAACAATCCTTTGGCTTCCCCACTTCCCTTCTATGGTTTCAGCAACAGGTCGAACAGGAAGTCTAAGAGTCCTATAGATGTAGTTTAACACCCTCAAGAAATCAATTCCCAACAATTCTCTCACCCAGAGAGAAATTGATAACGGGCCTGAAAACCCACCTCTTCAATATCCCATGGGCTTGACAACTCGCTTATTCAGTCCAATTCCCAAGCTAACCAGGTACACAAATAGGTATGGCTATGGATATAGGTTCAAGTACAATGACATGAAAGTATGGAAGATAGCTAACTGCATGAGTGAAAGATCATGGCATGGCTGAATGGATGAGTGCATGATGGAAGAAATGATGGATCAATGATAGGAAAATGAACTAAGTCCCAAAAATATGTATGCATGTCCCCAACTTGACACTTGTCATGTTGGGAGCTACTTTGGCCCACTTGTCCCCAACTTTAGAACTTAGGATAAAATAATTATCTATAATTTATACTTTAAAGAAATATTAATACAATATTCTTTTTTGGCTTAAGATCCCTAGCTTAGCTCCTTTTCCTTAAATTTTAGCCCCCACCCTTTCCCAACTAGTGGAGTTTAGTCCCTCATACTCTTTTATCATGGTCGGTCTGCACGCAATGATGTATTTTATATTAATTATGAGACACGTACAAAAATAGGCACACTGAGCTTTAACATCTAGGCTCTCCAGCCTAATCAAAACATAAGCATCCTAGCTTATAATAACATGCTCACTAGCCTATAAAACACATCATATACACAAAGGCTCTCTGGCCTCATAATCGTGCGCACTTAAGTTGTTGCACGCGGTATCCTGGAATGTGCACACTTCATCGTTTTACTGCGCAATACATGCGACACTATCCCATGAAAGGTGCATACAAAATGATATCAATCAACTCACCAGCTTAAGTACATTTTCATTTACATTTACAATTGGGTTCGGCCTAGGGATATTAGAATCCCCTCCCCTTATTTATGCACTATCCTTAGTGCATTATGTACACATATACAACAAAATTTAAAAAACAATCCTCAAAATGATGCGGGTATTCTGCCAGCATTGCATCCTCATGCTCCCAAGTAGCGTCCTCAGGACCGTACCAGGTCCATTGGACATTTACAAGCCCTATGGATCGATTCTGAAGCTATTTGATTTTCCGGTCCAGAATGTGTACCGAATGCACTTAGAAAGTGCCTTCTTGCTCCACCTGAATCACATTCCAATCAATAACATGATTAGCATCAGGTATATATTTATTGAGCAATGATACATGGAATACATTATGAATAGACATAGATGCAGGCAATGCAATCATATATGCTACTCGACTGTTATAACAAGATTTGCCTCACCATTTCTATCTTGTACATAGGGCCTTTTTCCATTTCCCTATGCAGACTTATCAACCCCCTTTTGATAAATCCAGAGCCAAAAGCATATATTTTTCCACATATACGCTCCCTAACTGCTTTGCAAGATGCGTATATACTTGATGCTCCACTACAACTCGTGTATATCGGGATTTGTGCCAAAAAATACAAAATGAGGTTGGGTTTACATGTCACAACAAAATATCTTTGATCGTTGGCCTTCCATATACTGGAAAAATTCTGACTTGGCCCTTCAGTTGCATTCTGGAGGCTATAAGAGCACAATTTCAAGCTATGGAAAAAGAGAGAGAAAGCATTCAACTTTGAGAGCAAAGTTACTCTGGAGAAATTACTTCATATTGAGTCTGCATCCCTTTGTCCCTCAAGTATGAACACAGTGTTCAGCCCCCAAGCTCTTCCCTTATTATCAAGAGAATCTCTTTATCTCTTTGCTATGAGCTTACCTTTGGTGGAGGATTGAAGTGGTGGAGACCCGGTTGGAAGGAACTTGGTTTCTTGGTTTCGAATTGTGCTGACACGGAAGTCTGTAATGTTGATACTTCTATTGATCAATTATTAATAGAAATACTCCTTTCCCATCTAATCAATATCTTGTGAATATATGATTATTATCCATGGGCATGTTTGTAATGTTTATTAATGGATTGTTCTATTTGATGTGCTAACTCATTTTATATATTGTTACTATATAGTTGCATCGCTTGTTTGTTGAGAACTTCTTACAGGTATAAAGCTTTGGGTCAAAGTGCTCAACGGTGGAACGACATCAAATGATTGGATCGAGGTAGGATTCTTCCTCGTATTACACATTAGTTTATATAGCACATGTTGGAATTGAGTTGATTTCTGCAGTCATACCTGTCTGTTGTGGTTTACCCTTGGCCATAGAGAGTTTTTCCCTTGTAACAGAATTGACGACTCCACTGGGGATAGATCTTCCTTCTAAGGGTTGAAGTAATTTTCCTTCTTGTGCTTCTCTTTTTCCTTTGTATTTCTTTTTGTATCACAGTTGGACAGAGTCTGTTCACTCTAGGTCTGAGCTTTCATCCTTTTTACCTTGCCTAGCCTTGTTTTAAAATATATATGCCCTTTTTTCCCTGACAGTCGTGTGTATACGCTTGTTGTCCCACTACAAGAAGCGTATATACACCCTTTTCTCTTGAAAAGGATCATAAACCACTGCCCCCTTGCTTTTTTTCTTGGTTTAGTGACTGCTGGGTAGGTTTTGAGGATCATTGATCCTTCTTGGGTCTCTGTGGTACCTGTTGAGATTATCTGGGATGACATGAAACCTTTTTGGAGTTGAATTTTTGGGCAGCATCTTTCTCTTTGTTTTCCATTTTTTATTTGTCCTTGGTAGTTGGGTTGTCTACTTAGATGCTTGGTATTCTTCTTGAGTGATTTCTTTTATACACAGTAGAAGTTATATATCAAGTCGCTTATCAGTCCATGCATTTTCTTTTTAAATACATTGAAAATACAAAAAAAAATAGGCATTTTGCATTGGTTGGTATTTTTGTCTTTGAGCCTTTATCATTATCTTAGCGCATTTAGTGAAATATTGCATTTTACTTCTGAGTTGCAGAGTTAAAATTGAAGATTGCACTATTTTTATTTAGAATATTATTCACTGAAAAGTTAAAGTTAGGCTTTGCACTATATCTATTTTTATTTTTATGCAGAGTCATAACACCATGAGTTTCATTTCCATACCTCTTTGAGTAATCAAGGCCAATAAAATTTACGCTTTAAACTAAAATTGATTCGTCACAATTTTATTTTTTAGGGTGCACAAACTAGCCTAGGATTTAGTGCCTTGGAATAGGATTTTGTGAGTAAACTTCTCCAAGGCAATTAAATCAACTTAAGTGCCTGAGATAGGGAGTTGAGAAATCCATTGTATAATTGGTAATATCAGGAGGTTCCACTCACACCAAAGTTAATCACGAAGTCGCACGAAGTTAGTTGAAGGGATAACCCCTGGATACTCACCTAGCATAAGAGATATTTTTGTGGATTTATTCATATTTGGGGATCTTGCTAGTGCCCATACCTCTATGAGAGGCGGTGCTTTCAAGGTTTCGAGCTTTGCTACCCTTCCCATACGGTGATCCAAACTTACGACTGCTTGCCTGTGCATCAATTATACAATGGTTTATTAGTTTCTTGACTTAGGTTTCTCATAGTTTACTTGCAGGGGTTATTCTGCTTGTATCCTGAGTCAGATAGGGGTCGGACAACACACAACCTTTATGGAGGATTACCTCTCTGGGGGGGTCTGAACAACTGGTTGTTAAGCCTACGAGGGCCCTTATAACTGATTATGTTACCTCCAAACTTTAGCAGGGAGTCTCAGGTCCCTCCTGGATGAGGCATACCTTCTTTAGTGAGGGAGGCCACTCAGCCACTTTAGCCCATCTGCATGCGGTTTGGTCGTTTGACTTTTTGGTATGCTCTTTGATTGTTAGTTGACCATAGGATTTCATGTTGGGTCTTTGTTATCATGGATAGTGGAGTTCCTTTTTCTCCCTCATTTACTGGTACCCCCCCCCATGACGTTCATGGGGGAAAATCCATCTATTTTTTATAATGGTATGCCAAACTATAACACTCTATCCGCACCTTGGGTCTCTAGCCATTTTTTTGTTGATATGTCTTCCCCCGTGCAGCCCTCTCCCTGGCCCAAATATATGAATCCTAGCATTGGACCCAGGGGCACCATGGCTTTGATGACTACTTCTTCATTTGATATGAGTCATGTCCCTGTGGGAGGATAACACCATCCTCCCTACGGATCCAATACTAGCTATGCTCTTTCAGGAGACAATACTCATATGGGTGCTTATCCCACTTATTACCCCCCACCCATGTACCTTTCGTCTTCCATGTCAGTTCCTTCGAACATGTTTTCCATGATAGGTCCTCAAGTACCCCTAGGTCTTCCCTACAAGGAGAATCAATTTTATAATTCGAGCTACCCTATTTATGGAACCCCTTCACAAGGGGGCAACATATATCCTCACTCAAATAATCCTTATCCAACCTTGCTCTCTCTACAAACCCCAGTGATGATGCCCGTCCAAACCTCATCGGACCATTTTGGCGTGAACCGGTACCTTACTAGGCTAGGGAAAGGGGTACACCAAGATCTTGCCTGGCTTGCAATTTTTCAGAATCAGTCTTTCCCCAGACTGTGGACTTAAATGCCACCATCAATCACCAACCCAGTCACTGTCATTCATACTGGTGCTCCATCTCCAACCTCTGTCAGTCATGTCGGAGATGAGTCGATTTCTTCTACCAACTACGTCGACAACTTGCCCCCAACCTCTACCAATTATGTCGAGGGAACCATTCTTTTTTCCCTAAATTATATCCATGTTGTGTCTCCCACTTCTATTCATCATATGGGAGACGACTCTCTGTCCCCTGCTAGTTACATCGAGAAGCCCAAACGCCTCAGACGTAAGCCTAAATTCTTTTGCAGGACTTGCGAAGGAAGTCACCTTACTCGTTTGTGTCCAATTACTACCGAGATACCTGAAGCATGGGGTTCACCCAAGATCCCTTCAAATTCTGAGGCATCTATGGTTTCTCTTCACAACACTCCTCCCTTGATCATCTCGGTGGTTCCATCGACACAATCTTCTCTCGACCTCACCCCCTTTGTTAAGGGTGAAGTGTCTCTTTCCCCCACTACTACACATCCTCTTCAACCTATAATTGAAGAAGTGGCCACACCAGTGTAGTCTTTGGTCAACCTTACTCTCCTTGAAGAGAATGACACACCTTTCAGCCGTGTCATCAACATTCCACACCCTCCCCCTTCTGAACGTGAGAGATTTATTCTTCCCCCGAATGCTCTCCCTCCAAGTCCTTACAAGGTTCCTTTTGATTGGGACTACCTGATGGGACATCCCATCCCCCCACCTATGTATTTTCCATTAAGATACATTATTCGAACCATCACGGATATTGTATCCTCTATTAGCGCCTTCTCCTCCTTGACTTGGAAAGCCTTGGGTTTTCCCAAGCTATTGTCAGCTATCCACAGGATATTGACTTTTGGCAGAAGGCTAGAATGGGAGCCTTGGCCTCCCCCCTTACATGTTGATTAAACTCTAGAACACGAGTCTTAGTTAAGCTCTTTTCCAACTCGTTACTAAAAATTGAAAAGATCGCTGAGTGATTTATCCCTTTCACACTCGTTAAAATTGGATTTGAAAGATCATGAGTCTTAGTTAAGCTCTTTTCTATCTCACTATCAAAAATGGAAAATATCATCGAGTGATTTTTACCATTCACACTCATTAAAATTGGATTTGAAAGAACACGAGTCTTAGTTAATCTCTTTTCCAACTCACTATAAAAAATGGAAAAGATCTCCAAGTGAAGTTGTCTTCCTCACACTCGTAAATTGGATTTGAAAAGACGTCTATTTGGCATAAGTTTACCCCTTTTTCACACCAAGTAAACTAAAAGATATAAAAAAGGACATTTTTTTGCATTAAATTGTGATTGCATCTCATGCCCTTGCTTGCAGTATTGAGCCTTTAGCCAGTTCGCGCTTTGCGTTATAAACCATGGCCCAAGTAGTTTGCATCCTCAACCAAGCAGAGCCTTGTCTATATCCTTTGTAATTTGACACCCTATACCCTGGAGGGAACATCACCCCGAGTGTCCATCTCTCGCATTCATTTCCTTGCATTGAGCATAGGTACGTTCCACTACTTGAACTAGTCTTGCTTACTTGTGACACTCATTCCCTCCTCTGTATCATAACATTCAACTGTTATGAAAAAACAAAAAAAAGATGGGCGGGAAGGGAGTACTATATTGTAATTGGCAGTAGTCGTGTCACCTTTGAACAAAGCACAAAGTTATTGAGTCCTTGCGTCATCATAATTTTGGGTTTAGCATGGCCTTAGGAAGCTGTTCTCGTTACAAAATTTTCTCTACCGACTGGTTAATCTTCCAGCCGCTATAGAGAACATTATGGATGCCTCTTGCATCTAATTGTCAAATCATTAAGTCTATGTGGCCAGTGTCCACCGTATGTCTCATGCTCTTGTTCAAAGGAAGTCTATCAACCTGTGTCGTCCACTCCTCCAAAATCTTGACTTCACATGTCGGCCATACCCTCAGTTTGTCTCAAAATCACATGATACTTTGGTCTTATGATGCACCCTGGCCCTACTTTCATCATTGGTAGGTCACCTTGAACCCATCAATCGACATTTCATCATGGGTTGTTGACTAGGTGGCTTCCCTTGTGTTTGATGGCAAGACATCTATTCACACTTTGGTATTCGTGCAGTGTCTTGGATGCCATTAGCCTTATTGGTGGTTTCCTCGCCTTTGTCATCATTTTTCATCACTGGATGCTATTCAGAGGGTATTTTCATGTCCCACTTGCATTTGGCACACGCTAAAGATGCACAGGGTCCTTAGTTCATGAACATGTTCTTCGTTTGATCTCCACCAAATCATGAAGCTCTTACTTTGCTCCTCATGCTGACTGATGAGAGATGCCTTAATGCTCTCCTTTCAGCAGGTCTCTTTCCATTGACTTCAGCTCATGTATTATGGATACGAGACTTAGATTTTTATGAGTACCTTGAGGTTTGCAGTCATTAGTGGTAGGCTCTCTCGCCATTGATAGATGGGAATATATCAATGTCTCCTGATCAATGGATCTCTCAAATGTTCAACACTAGCTCCTTTATTCACATTTGTAGAGATGTACTCAATGCCTTGATACCTACTTTCATCATTGGTAGGTTGTCTCACGTTTGTTAATGGTATACCTCAATGAGAGATAATCAAATGATGTCTCATCGTGTTCTACCTCAACTCATTTATTCACATGATGTAGACTTGCACCATTGACGGATTGTATTGAAGACTTGAAGACATCACTTTGTAGACACATCTTTCTTGAGTTGTTTCTTTCATTTCATCGGACCAGTACCTATTTGACTTCAGCAATCATGGGAGATTAGATTGTACTCCATGGTATACAAATATCTTCAGATCGATTTTGAGACTGGTTTCACTTGGCCTTGTTCATGACTATGACAATTATTGGCATGTAACTGCATTTATATTTTCCTACTCATGGCCATGAACACTTGTTGGTATATTTTCCACATGGATATGCATTGTATTTTTGGCAGCCATGTATGCAAAGTCAGTACATAATGTAATGAGAAATTGAGTTCGTCCAGCTGGTTCTTTACCACTCCATTTCTGGGTTATTTATAATGTATTTCATCCATCATAGATACTCCTCTGATCTCACACATTAGGGGGCATCTATTATAGCAAGATTTGCCTCACCATTTCTATCTTCCACAGAGGGCCTTTTTCCATTTCCATATGCAGACTTATCAACCCCCTTTTGATAAATCCAGATCCAAAAACATATATTTTTCCACATATACGCTCCCTAACTACTTTGCAAGATGCGTATATGCTTGATGCTCCACTACAGCTCACGTATATCAGGATTTGTGCTAGAAAATACAAAATGAGGTTGAGTTTACATGTCACGAAAGAAGATCTCTGATCTTTGGCCTTCCATATACTGGAAACGTTCTGACTCGGCCCTTCAGTTGCATTATGGAGGCTATAAGAGCATAATTTCGAGCTATGGAAAAAGAGAGAGAAAGAATTCAACTTTGAGAGCAAAGTTACTCTGGAGAAATTACTTCATATTGAGTCTGCATCCCTTTGTCCCTCAAGTCTTAACACATTTTTCATCCCCCAAGCTCTTCCCTTATTGTTAAGAGAATCTCTTTATCTCTTTTCTATGAGCTTGCCTTTGGTGGAGGATTGAAGTGGTGGAGACCCAGTTGGAAGGAACTTGGTTTCTTGGTTTCGAATCATGCCGACACGAAAGTCTGTAATGTTGATACTTTTGTTGATCAATTATTAATAGAAATACTCCTTTCCCATCCAATCAATATCTTGCAAATATATTATTATTATCCATGGGCATGTTTTTAATGTTTATTAATGGATTGTGCTATCTGATGTGCTAACTCATTTTATATATTGTCACTATTTACTTGCATCGCTTGTTTGTTGAGAACTTCTTGCAGGTATAAGGCTTTGGGTCAAAGTGCTCAACGGTGGAATGACATCAAATGATTGGATCGAGGTAGGCTTCTTCCTCGTATTTCACGTTAGTTTATATAGCACATGTTGGAATTGAGTTGATTTCTGTAGTCATACCTGTCTGTTGTGGTTTACCCTTGGCCATAGCGAGTTTTTCCCTTGTAACATGGACCAATCCTCTCTAGGATTTCAAATGGCCCACAATAGCGAGATGCCAACTTTTAACAATTTCCCAACTTTAGGGAACTTCTGTTGGCCTTAAATTTCAAGAATACATGGTCACCCACTTTAAATTCCCTGTGAGTTCTGCCTTTATCAACATATCTTTTTCTTCCTATCTTGGGAAACCTTTAAATTTTTCTTTATTTTTATCATTTGCTCCTCCATTTTCTTGAGAAAATTTGGCCCAACCACTGCTCTATCTGCTGGGTTATCCCAACTTACTAGTGTGTTGCATTTTCTGTCATAAAGTGCTTCAAATGGGCTCATCTTTACAGATGTTTGGTACCCATTGTTGTAAGCAAACTCTACCAAGTGTAGGTAGTCTTCCCATTTTGATGTTTTATCCATCACATACATCCTCAACATATCTTCAATCACTTGATTCACCCTCTCTATTTGTCCATCTGGTTCTGGATGATAAGATGTACTAAAATTCAAATTTGTTCCAAACCCATTAAATATTCCTTTCCAAAAATTTGAGGTAAATTTTGGATCTCTGTGGGACACAATTGTCTTGGGTATGCCATGTAATCTAAAAATTTATCTCATATAAACATCAACAATGTTGGCCGCCTTGTGAGTGAGCTTAACTAGAATTAAATGGGCATCTTTAACAAGCTTATCCACCACTACCATGATATAATCATGCTGCTTGTTTGTTCTGGGCAGTTTGGTGATGAAATCCATTGTTACAACTTCCCATTTCCACTCAAGAATGGGTAGTGGCTGTAGCAACTCAACTGGGTGTCTATGGTCATCCTTTAACTTTTGACATTCAAAACATTTGGCAATAAAATCAACAATCTCTTTCTTCATGCCTCGCCAATAATATTGGCTCTTGACAACTGCAATAGTTTTCTGATAACCTGGGTGCCCAGCATAAGGCACATTATGCATTTCTCTCAATATTAGATTTTTCAACTCTTGGGAATTTGGCACATAAATTATGCCCCTGTACATGAGAATTTCATCATTATCTAGCTTGTATTCTTCAATTTTCTGTTGCAAATTACCTTGCTGTAATTTTGCCTCTAATTCCTTGTATTGCAAATCTAATTTTTCAACCTCTAAAATTATGGGTTTCAAATCTGATTGGTACATGCTAATGGTTGTAGCATGCATTTCATGCACTCTTTTGCTGAGTGCATCAACCACTTTGTTCTCTTTCCCCTTGATATGCTTTATATCAAAGTCATATTCACTTAGAAATTCTAACCATTTGCTTTGCCTAGCATTTAGAGTTGTTTGATCAAATAAATATTTCAGACCATTATGGTCTATCCTTAGCTCTAACCCTTTTCCCATGAGGTGGTGTCTCCATTTCCTCAAGGCATGTACTATGACTGCCAACTCCAAATCATGAGTGACATAGTGTCTTTCACGCTCCTTCAAATTCCTTGATTCATAACACATAACAAACCCCTTTTGACTGAGTACTCCACCAAGTCCTTCTTTACATGCATATGTGCAAACAATGAAGTCTTCATTTGAGTCTGCAATCCTTAGTATCTGAGCACTTGTTAATAATTGTTTAAAGTGTTGGAAACTCTTTTCACAATCCAATGTCCATTGAAACTTCACACCCTTCTTTTGTAAGGAAGTGATTGGGTGTGAAATCTTTGAGAATCCTTCAATAAATCTCTTATAGTAGCCTGCAAGGCCTATGAATGATCTGACCTCTATCACATTCTTTTGTGCTGACCAATATTTAATGGCTTCTATCTATTTAGGATCCACTGCTATCCCATCCTCTAAAATGATATGTCCCAAATAATGAATTTGCCTCTTATAAAATGAGCACTTGCTTAATTTTGAATACAACTGATGCTCCCTTAATACTTGCAACACCATCCTCAAATTATGCTCATGCTCTTCTTCTGAATTGGAATATATAATAATGTCATCCAAAAATACAATGAAGAACTTGTCTAAATATTCTCAGAAAACACCATCATTAAGCACATGAAAACAGTTGATGCATTTGACAACCCAAATGGCACCACTGTGAACTCATAATGACCATACCTTGTCCTGAATGAGGTATCAATGATATCTTCCTCTTTAATCCTTACCTGATGGTATCCTGACCTGAGATCTATCTTTGAAAATATCTTTGCATCCTTCAATTGATCAAACAAATCATCAATCCTTGGCAGAGGGTACTTGTTCTTCACAGTTACCTTATTCAACTGTCTGAAATCAATGCACAATCTTAATGTCCCATCTTTATTCTTCACGAACAAGACTAGGGCACCCTAAGGTGACACACTTGGGCTTATATACCCCTTCTTCAGAAGTTCTTCAAGCTGTCTTTGTAACTCCTTAAATTCTAGTGTACTCATTCTGTAAGGAGTCTTTGACACTGGAGCTGCTCCAGACATTAAATTTATAAAGAAATAAATATTTCTGTTTGGGGGTAGTCCTGGTACCTCCTTGAACACATATTCAAATTCTTCCAGGACTGCATGATCTTCCAAATTTGGCACCTTATCTTTAGGTGTCTCCTCCATATGAGCTGCAAATAATTGACACCCTTTTCTGTAACATTTCTTCAGCTGCAATGCTGAAATTTCTCTAATGGTTACTGCCCTGGGAATTCCATGTACTCTCCTTAGGATCCCTTCCCCATCCAAGAAAGTAAATGCCTTGTTATGATAGTCTAGGATAGCATGATGATGATCCAACCAATCCATCCCAATTAGACAGTCATAGGAACCTAAAGGAAAGATGTTCAAATTTCCCTGGTGTTCAACGCATTCATGTCCATAAGATATGACTTAAACATCTCATTAACTTTTCTTTTGGCTCCGGTAGCCAGCTGCACCAACCAAGATTTTCCATGTTTTCTTCTTGGCAAATGCAAAATTTCCACCATATTAGGATCTATATAACTATGACTATCTCTCGAATCAATTAAAATAGCAATGGTTTGGTTGTTGATCATACCTTCCACTTCAATCATAGGTGACTGATACTATGTTTGCTTGTTGTCCAGGTTTGCATAGATCCTTGGTACATTTCTTCCCATGTCCTCCACTATTTCATCTTTTTTTACATTGTGGACAGTCCTCACTTTTTCACCTCTGTGAGGACAATCTCTGAACATATGATATCCTTTACAACCCCAACATTAAAAAGGTGGTTGCCTTGGCCTTTGACCCGCTGTCTCAATCGTTCTGGGTTCTCTAGAAGTTGTATGTCCTTGAGTATTATTTATGAAGAATGGTGGCCTAGTTCTCTTCTTCCTCTGATCCATATTGAATTTCTTTTTGTCTTCCCAAGATTTTTGGAAAGTTGGCCTTGCTTTTTGTTGATCATATATGCATTTATCTCTTCTTATTGCCTCCTTCAATTTCTTGGGATCATCATATTGTATTTTTTCACTGATGAATGATGGAAATCCACTCAAATACCTTTGAATTTTAACTGTCTCATCCTTGATGAAAGAGACATACTTCAACAGTTCTAAAAATCTTCTTTCATATTCATCTATGGTCATACTCCCAAGCTTGATTTCAAAGAACTCTTTCATTTTCATGTCATAGTATCTCTTAGTCAAGTATTTCTTTTCAAAATACTTCTTGAATTCCCTCCAAGTAATAATTTTCTCTTTAATGTGTCGCACCTGCACAAGTTGGTACCACCACATGGATGCCTTTCCCTTGAGTTGATAGATGGAAATTCTTCCTTCTACATGAGAAGAATAATTATGCAATTGAAAATAATTTCTCATGCCCAACAACCATGTCTCTGCAGCTTCATCCTTCTTGTGCTCACCATCAAATGTAGGAGGTTTGATTTTGTTCATTTCTCCTTGTAGCTCATCCACCCTAGACCTCTTATGCTTTCTGACAGGGGATGGAATTGAGATGTTGTCTTCTCTCGATTGGAATTCCTCGGGGAGTGATGGTGATTTCTGCTAACACTTCTTGTTCTTCTTTTCTCATAAGGAGACCTATGGCTTCCTGATTTGCTTGAGTAACTCTCCTTATCCAACTTATTTTTTATTATGTTCAAGCTTTGAAATAACTTCATGTTGAAGTCATATTCCTTCTCCTTGGCTCTCATAAGCCTTTCATTATCATCTTTATGGCTTTGGACATCCTTCTGCAAATTCTTAATGGTCTCTACCATGTTCATTTTTGCATCCCTTCCTTCTCCATGTCCATTGGAGTTTGTTCCTTCAATGCCCAAATGGACATCCATCCCTCTGATTTCATCTTCCTGGATGTAATTTCCTTGTGCCTCTTCCATTACTATGGACTCTATGCTGGTCTTGAACTGATCTAGTTGTTGTTAACTCTGCAAAATGTGCAGCCAACAAAACTTTGTCAGGTTAACTGTTTCAACAATTTTATGAAAATATGAACCATTTTGGTTCAATAATATATCAGAATTCTTCTTTTTATTTCCTAAAAAATTGAATTCCTGGACCAATTTTCTGGGTGAATATTTATATTCTATTGTCCGAGACCTTTCCAACACCTTCTCCCATGCTCAATTCTGAGTCTTGAGCAGAAATTTATGGTTATTTGAAAATTGTCCATTAATTTTTTTGTTCACACTTCAACTTGGCAAAACTCTATGCTGTAATTATGCATTTTTGCACCTACTCCATTGGAGTTTTCATGGAATCTCCATTTTTTTTCTTCATAAACATATTATGGACACTCTGTCCAAGTTTCACCTTTTTCTAGGTTCTGGGATGCTAGTTATAGCCTGCTGAAGTTCTAGGCCAATTCGTGTTTTTGGTCTGGAATGCTACAGGTACCTTATTTTCTATATTAAACATTTTTAACATGACCATAATTTGATTCGGCTTTGGGAATATCTTCTATGATTCAATATCTTTCCATTTACTACTACTGCACCTCAATCTGATTTCGGAGCAGAAAGTTATGGTTCTTTGAAGTTAGATGGGTATTAAAACTTACCCTCCCCTGTTTGTGTTGTAACTTTATCATAAAAGCTCTATTTAACGAATGGTTTACACCATTAGAAATCTCTCTTTGAGATATTTTATTTGAGTGGAAGAGACAAAGTATACACACTCTTTTCTCATGGTTTTCAAGTACCTAAAAACGCTCTTAAGGGCCTAAAAAATGCATTGCAAAAAGATGATGTTCAAATGATATAAAATGTTACAGAAAATCATTGGTTTTCTGTTGTTGTTCACCCTCCAAATGACTTCACGTGCAAAAATTTCAATCTGTAAACCCATATATAGCATGCAAAGAAACACCTCAACGTAAATCGTGCTCCACGCTCCTATAACCATGGTGCATCACTTATTTGTCGCACCAATAGCTGGCACACACTACTTTTGTGTTGTGCGCCAATAGTCTACGCGCACCATTTACTACACTGTTGTGTGACAACTTATACTCATATTGCGCACGCACCAACCAAACTCCTATGTGCTCTGCCAATACTGCGCACACCACACGCGTCATTATTATGTGTGTGCACATTGCACACACCACACGCGTCATTATTATGTGTGTGCACATTGCACACACCTTTTATGCATATGCACACCGTGCAATACTATGTTTAGTGCTCGCACCCGCACACCAAATTTTTTCCGCGCGACACCAAAATTTAGTGCGCGCACCCTCACACCAAAATTTAGCACATGCACCAGCACGCCAACATTTTTCCACGCGGTGCCCAAATTTAGCGCGCGCACCAGTACCCCAACATTTTTCCACGTGGTGCCCAAATTTAGCATGCGCACCAGCACGCCAACATTTTTCCGCGCAACACCCAATTTTTACATATCACAAGCCTCTTACTCCGCATCATGCATTTTTAGTGCGCCCACCTACGCACATTCATTTTTATGTGCATCAATTCCTCATGAATTCCATTGCAGAAATTGGGGATTTTGCTTAACTTTTCCCCAATTTTTACCATAGACATTCTGCAACTATGAATTTTGCTCAAGTTCACCCCGATAACACCAATTCAACCTCTGTAACAACAAATCATTGTGGGTTGACATTTTTGGAACAAATTTCTCCCAAAATCAATTTACGAATTGAGAATTTTAACCACTAAACTCACTACATCTGTCATGGCTTCACTGTAACATCAAATTCGACCAATTCCAAGTCTGAATTTTCTAGAACAAATATTGAATCAATAATGTCTCACCATTTGGCTGAATTTCTCAATTTTCTCAATGAATTTAACAACAGAAATTGCGGCTTTTCCAAATTTTTCCCAATTGTTGTTACTTTTTACCATGAACACTCTATAACTTGAGATTTGGCCAGTTCAAAATCAATCCTCTGTAAAATTTTGCCTCAACCCAACTTACTCAGCCCATCCAGGCTCGGTCTTGAAAACTGAAGCTCTGATACCATATTGTAACATCCCTGACCACCCACGTCGAGGCATGCTACACCAGAGAACGTTTTTCTTCTCTCTGCGGAACATACTGTAACATACCCAACATCCCACTGAGCTATGCCACATAAATTTTTTGAACTGCATGCAATTAAAATGTATACACACAGAACTCTTGTGAAACATTATATATAAAATGTAAACAGACAATACATTTCATAAATGCACAGATTCATACTAAAACAACAGTAAACATACAGCTATAGCATATACAAGAAATACCCATAAATATACAAACAATTATAACCACACATAAGATAAACCCATAAAAATAAGCATGTAAATAATAGTGTTGCATGTAAATTTATCACACAATTGGCACTTATCTTGGTAAGAATATCACCAACTGCGTGCAGACCTCCCATGAACCTCCCAGCCTTAGAACACACTGCTCATCACTCTCAGTAGTGGGTCACCCCCGAGTTGGGACTAAACTCTACCCGGGTAAAGGGATTCCTAACCAGGCTAATGGTTCATAGACAACAAGAAAGAGTCCTTCACAGGTTCCAACTCAAACGAATAGCCTACAGTATCTCATTCCCCACATCGTTGTCCCACCCCAGGAAGTCTGCCCCTTCTCTGCTCAACAGTCCTTCAGCTGCCCCACTTCTCTTCCAGGGATTGAGCAACAGGACGGACATGAAGTCTTAGAGTCCTATAGTTGTAGTTTAGCACCCTCAGGGAATCAATTCCCAACAATTCTCTCACCCAGAGAGAAATTTCTCACGGGCCTGACAACCCACCTCTTCAATATCTCACGGGCTTGACAACTTGCTTCTTCAGTCCAGCTCCCAAGCTAACCAGGTATCCAAACAGGTATGGCTATGGATACAGGTTCAGGTACAATGACATGAAAATATGGAAGATAATTGACTACGTGAGTGAAATATCATGGTATGGCTGAATGGATGACTGCATGATGGAAGGAATGATGGATCAATGATAGGAAAATGAACTAAGTCCCAACAATATGTATGCATGTCCCCAACTTTACACTTGTCATGTTGGGAGCTACTTTGGCCCACTTTTCCCCAACTTTAG
The DNA here is from genome assembly GCA_032191745.1 of Picea mariana. Taxonomy (NCBI): domain Eukaryota; kingdom Viridiplantae; phylum Streptophyta; class Pinopsida; order Pinales; family Pinaceae; genus Picea; species Picea mariana. The sequence goes on along the minus strand of JASDQU010735758.1, from coordinate 154,644 downwards.
AACTTAGGATAAAATAATTATCCATACTTTATACTTTAAAGAAATATTAATATAATATTCCTTTTTGGCCTAAGCTCCCTAGCTTAGCCACTTTTCATTAACTTTTATCCCCCACCCTTTCCCAACTAGTGGAGTTTAGTCCCCCATACTCTTTTATCGTGGTCGATCTGCACGTAGTGATGTATTTTATATTAATTATGAGACATATACAAAAATAGGCGCACTGGCCTTTAACAACTAGGTTCTCCAGCCTAATCAAAACATAAGCATCCTAACTTATAATAACAGGCTCACCAGCCTATAAAACACATCATATACACAAAGGCTCCCTGGCCTCATAATCGTGTGCACTTAAGTTGTTGCATGCGGTATCCTGGAATGTGCACACTTCATCGTTTTACTGCGCAATACATGCGCACACTATTCCATGAAAGGTGTATACAAAATGATATCAAACAACTCACCAGCTTAAGTTCATTTCCATTTACATTTACAATTGGGTTCGACCTAGGGATATTACAAATCATTTCACAAGACAAGCTTTGTCATGCTTTCTACCCCTATATATACTAATTCTATCTTCTTGAGAACATTTTAGAGGAATAAATTTATAGAGGTGGAACATTCTAGTAAGTATTCTTACATTAGACACGTTCACATTATTACATAGTCCTTATTTACTGATGATGACCTTTATTACATAGAAAAACATATTATTCTATCTATTTGAGGGGTTAGGGAGGTTAGGAACCTAACAAATCCCCTTGAGGGTATGTTTCTTATCTTATTGAGTGAAGCTCATGTATACTTATTTGAAACTGATGGTGAGAGGTCCCAAAGTGCATAATGATTATTCCTCAAGAATTATATCACAACCACCCATTTCAATAACAAAGATGTGAGTTTTGATATGATACTTGTCAATTTGTAGTTTCACATTTTCACATTGGCACATTGGCCCTTACATTTATTTGTACCACTATTGGCTATCGTAATTTGAAAATTAGATATGGGATGCACATAAAAATGGGTTTCTTGTGCCACTCGCATATGGATAAAAATGTGGGTACTGTCATTGTCAATCAACACAATCACTTTGTGGTGGTTGTTGTAGCTAGTCAATTTCAAGGTTTGGGGTACTGAGATACATGATAGGGCATTGAGAGAAATTTGGGGTTCCTCTAAAGGGTATTGCAAGGGGACATCACCTTCCATGGGAGGGGTGGTGTATTCCAAGGTTCATTAAAAAGTATCTTTAATAGGAATGTCCTTGGAGTAGTCATGTGGAGATACATCCATTTGAAATAAAAAAAAATCTTTACATTTGTGCCCTTTGAAATATCACTCATCACAATTATAGCAAAGATGAAGGAATCATTGTTCTAGCATCTCTTTGGAAGATAACTTGTGGATGCGTACTAGCTATGAGATGAATGAGTTGGGGGTAGTCACCATAGGGGGGTTAGGGTGAATGTTGAATAAAGGTCTCTTGGTTTGTGCATTGATCACTATCTCATATTATTTATCTCTATCACAAGATTCTAACCATTCTTGTGGGTTTTTCATCATGACATGTGCTCAAATTGATTTTTTGATACCAATGATGAAACATTCTCTAAAAAATGAATCAATTTGGTCTTCTGTGTGGATTTCCAAATTCTCAAAGGTAGTAATATAATATATAAAAATGTCAATTTGGTGTAATTTTGTTAGGTGTCCCAAATGGTTAGTGTCACATTCAAAACACACATAACATACTTGATGTTAATACCTAGACAAAGCCTCATTTCATGTGTAAAACCACTTATCAAGCCCTATATATTGAATTACTACATTTATAGTAGTATAATTGTATGTCAGCTAGAAGCCCTCATGGTACCCTTTCATTAGAATTGTACCCTTTGTCTCCTATATATATACCAAGGAGACCTAGTCTTAGGATTATATTATGACATCTCATATTGTATTATAAATAGGATATATTGTAAATTGAGGTTTCCCCCTCAAAGTGGACTATTATCATTTTTAAGGTGTTGGATCATAACATTTGGGATTGGAGCATTGATCCTAGGGTTTTTTCTTCTCCAATAAAGTCAACTTAACATTTTCTCTATAACGTGTTTTTTGGGATGATTCAGATAGAAAATATTGGATGTTATTTAGAAGACAAATCAAGGTATATGTGGTAAAAATTTCAGATTTTGGGTCATTATAATTTTGGAGATACATCGTGTGGAATATAGGGTTTTTGACTCATCCTATTACTAGTCTCAAATATGTGTTCTAGGTAAACGTGTCATATATTCTTCATAAAGGATCCGAATTCACTAAGACTAGTTGAGCTTGAAATAGGAAAGTCCCTAGTATTTATGGTACAGGTTTTAGAATCATATATCAAATATTGGGTGTGTGGCATTATGTACAAGTGCACTCTCGGAGGGGAAAAAATCAGAAAGGTTTGGGAAAGTTACCCTAACTTTCACTTGCCACATCCAATTTTGGTCAAACATGTGGAATTACAGAGATGGCATATCAGATTAATATAGGCTGAAATTTCAAACATATAAGGGTTGAAATATCATATACACATAAGAAATAAGGTCATCCATGAGAACGTACTCCAAATTAAGGGTTTCAAAGGTACATAACTTATAATTGGCATAACTTTTTATTGGAATATATTTTTTGGTGATTCAAAATTTGTGATAAAGAGGAAAAATATGAGAATTATCATCTTATCACATGGCTCCAAAGGATCCTCCAAAAAATACTGGTACTTCTCATAAAAAGACAAGCATGACTTTCGAAGAAAATGAAGACTTTAAAATTAGGCTAACCTAATTACAAAACCAAGTTGATGAAATTAGCAGTATGTTAAAATATGTGCATTTAACACATTCTCAAGAACATATGGAAAATAATATGAAGGAAAATAGTGTACACATGGAAAATAAGATGGATGAACATAGGTATCAAATGGAAAGAAAGATAAATGAAAATCGAGAACATATGGAAAATAAGATGGAAGAATTGAAAAAGTCCATGCCCAAAATGTTGTTACATACCCTACATGAGAGACTCCCTAAAAGAGATAACAATATGCAAGGAATTCATGAAATTGTAGAGAAAATAAATATTGAGTCCCAGAATCATGATTATTCATCACTTCAAGAGCCACATCATTAAGGTTTCAATGCGGCACCAAGGAACTACTTCATTCCAAAGATCGATATGAGGAAGCTTTATGGTAAAGATACAATAACATGGATATTCCAGATGGAGCAATTATTTAATCTACACCAAACACCATGATTAAAAAAGTTACCTATTGCATCCTTGTATTTAGGAAATGATCAATTTGTTTGGTATCAATGGCTTTGTGAAATAAAAAAATGAATTCTATTATCTCTTGTTCTATTTTTATGGATGAATTGATATCACATTATGGGAATATTAAGAGAAATACATTCTTTATTCAAATGATAAATCTTCGGCAAAAAGGTCCAATTACATAGCACATTCAACAATTACAAAAGCCTAGTCTTCGGGTAAAAAACATTCCTAAGGATAATTTTTTAGATCTCTTTATGAGAACTTTAAAGGAGAACATTCAACATGAAGTGTGTCTCTTCGAACCTAAATCCCTAGAGCAAGATTTTAGTATTGCAAGGAAATTGGAAAAAACAAATGGCTACTACAAGGGTGGTTACATAAAAATATAGAGAGCACCATGTTCCCTCTCCTAAAATGATAAGGTTGACACCTCAACAAATGGATGAAAGAAGAGAAAATAGATTGTGTTTCAATTGTGACAACAAGTACAATAAAGGGCATAAATGAAGTGAAAATAAATTATTCTACATTGATTATGAAGAGGAAGATGATCAAGAAGTGGAACCATCACAAGATATAGATCTATAAGAGACTACTCCAACAATACCATGTCATGCACTAGTCAAAATCAACACTCCACAAACCCTCAGATACAAGGATACATAAAAAAAAAAGGTAACAATATTGATTGATTATGGTAGTACACATAATTTCATCAATTACAAATTAGAAAAAGATCTCAATTTCTTTTTATATACCACACTAGAGTTTCAAGTAATGATTGCAGATGAAGGTACCATAATTTTTTTAGGGAAATGCCATATTATTAAGCTCAAAATGGGGAAGTGTTTTCTATATAGTCCCATGATTTCCATCCAAATGGGGTGTGTTGATGTTGTATTAGGGGTCCAATGGTTACAATCATTGGGAACACTGGCCCTTAATTTTCAAGATCTTTTCATGAGATTTTCCTCAGATGGAAAGAAATTTGAGCTTAGAGGTATCCAAGGGAAACCCTCTAAATTGATAATCTCTAATATCATGAAAACATTACTCAAAATGAGACACTAGGGTGTAGTTGCACAATTATGCTCACTTGATGTTCAAACATTTATATCCTCTACTCCATTAGAATTCCAAATAGTTATGAACAATCATTCCAAGGTATTTGGTGAAATCCCTAAGGGTATTCCACCTATTCGAGATAATGACCATTCTATTCATTTTCAACTAGGAAGTGTACCACCTAACATTAGGACTTACAGGTATCCATATGTACATAAGAGTGATATTGAGCACATGATCCATGAAATGTTAGAGGTCAACATCATTCAACCTAGCCAAAGTTCTTTCTCTCGAGTCTTCACCAATGGTGATGGTTACAAAAAGGGATGGTCCATGGTGTATGTGTCCAAATTATAGACAGATCAACAAAATGAACATCAAAGATAAGTTTCCTATTCATGTCATTGATGAATAATTAGATGAATTTCATGGAGAAAAATTCTTACTAAGTTGGATCTTCATTCATGATATCATCAAATCAAAATGAGGTAGGAAGACATTCCTGAAACAAATTTTAGAACACATGAAGGTCATTATGAGTTTTTGTTTATGCCGTTTGGACTTACTAATGCACCTTCAACATTTCAAAGCTTGATGAATTCTACTTTTAATCCCTTATAAAATTTGTGTTAATATTTTTTGATGGCATACTAATCTATAACAAATCTTGGGAAGATCATGTATAACAGGTTGACAAAGTATTACAACTATTGGAAGAGAAACAACTTTATGCAAATCCTTCTAGGTGTGCTTTTGGGGTTCAAGAAGTGGAGTATTTGGGTCATATTGTATCTCATGAAGGTGTAAAAGTTGACCCTAGAAAAATTAAATCTATGAAGGAATGGCCGATTCCAAAAACATTGAAGAAACTTAGAGGATTCTTAGGGTTAACAAACTATTATCACAAATTTTTCAATAATTATGGTCAAATAGAAACAACTCTAACAACATTATTAAATAAAGAAGCATTTCCTTGGACCGAAGAAGCAACCAAATATTTTGAAAAACTTAAGGAGGCTATGTGTACTACTCCCGTCCTAGTCACGTCAAACTTTACAAAAACATTTATCGTGGAGTGTGATGCCTCAGTCCATGGAATTGGTGCATTTTTAATGCAAGAAGGAATGCCCCTTGCCTTTGAATGTAGACAACTTAAAGGAAAAACTTAGTCAAACTCATTTATGAAAATAAATGTTGGTCATACTACATGCAGTTTAGAAATGGTGCCCTTACCTAATAGGAAGAAATTTCAAGGTAAAAACATATCATGATAGTTTGAGTTACTTCTTGGAGCAATGATTATCTTTAGAAGAGAAGCAAAAATGGGTTACAAAGATGCTAGGTTATTACTTTGAAATTATCTAGAAAAAAGGAATATATAATGTTGTGGTAGATGCCCTTTCAAGGAAAGAAGAAGAAACAAAAGGTTAACTATGTGATGTTTCTATTCCACAATCTGATTGTGTAACGACCCCGCCGTTACGACAACCAAACGACATACAACAGGTCAATTTTTTTTCTTTTTTCTTTTAAAGCTGTGTTAGGAAAATTTAAACATCATAGTAAATAGTCAACATCGTCGACACATCAATCACATAAATTAATGAAAAACTAATAAGCATTAATATTCCAATACGACACATGGTTGACATGTCGTCACCATGAATCACGACATGCACATCAATGTATTAACATATTAATTACAACAACCCAACATCATTGCATTCTACCATTAACAACAATGCAATACAATACAAATCTTAAACCTTCAACGCATCTCATAAGGACCATCAATCAATCAACTCTAATTCACAATAAAACATGGTGCACGAGTAACCATCATCGTTATTAATCATACATCAACATTAAATATCCATTTTTCACGAGAGTAATAATTCTTGAACATTCTCATGTCAACTTAAGCAATGGCGCAAGCTTAAACATCAATTAAATTCGTTGTGCGAGTAAATCAATCATATAAATTCAACACCATTATCATTAATTCTAAGGTGCAAGAAAGAATGGCGAAGCAATCATACACCACTAAATTAAGGCGCAAACATAAATATTATTACTTAACTAGTGATGCATCATTATAAAAATCCTGGCGCAAGTGAGCTAACAACTTAATCATTCATCATTCATATAACGAGACAAGATAAGACAAGATGTAATTAACTATGTCTTATTTTCAAGATGCAAAGAATTTAATTTCTAGCATTCACACGTCAATGCCATTATGGCGCGCAAGAAGAGACTACACCCACGACCATCCATCAACATAAAATAATTAATGCATGCGTGAATCATCTTCTAAACAAAAAATCATCAACATAAAATAATCTCTGCATGCATGAGTCAACTTCTAAAAGGATAATCCTTCAACATATAATAACTAATGCACGTGCGAGCATTATACTCCATTAATCCATCAGTTACCCCACAACAATTCAAGACACAAGAGTTATTGAGTTTATTACACAAGGCGCAAGAGAAAACAAATAATAAAACCCATCATATATTGGTTTTAAATTCAAGGCGCATGACTAAGCAAAATCACAACCGATCATCTATCAATGTTAATTTTCAAGACACAATATTTTCTAATTATTAAATGTTTATACAACTACATTATCCAAGGCGTGATAATCTCATTTACTAAAACATTACACAACAACACTATTCCCTGGTGCAATAAGTGAAATACTTAATCCTTTACACATCAACATTCATTCCAGAGCGCAAGCAATCCAAATTCTTAATCACCAGCATACACCCTAGTGTAAGAGAATCTATTTATTTACATGACGCAAGAAAAATAAAATCACTTAATCATTCACTTGTCATCGCTATTCTAGGGGCGCAAGTGTAAGCAAATTCTAATCCAATCAGGCAATGTCCAATATCAAGGCACAAAAGAATCCATGCAATTACCCATCATACCTTAATAAATTTAAGGGCCCAAGTAATAATCGTTAAATCAACATACATACCGCAAAATTTATTTCAGGTAAGGTGTCAATTCCAAAAACTCAGGGCGCAAGGAAAAACAACAAACAACACACGTCAACCTTATTCAAGGCGCGCGAGATCTAAACATAATCAACAAATTCGATCAACCTCACCAACCTTGGTAGGTTACATAATGATTTGAAAAGTGATTGACCAAATTTAATTTATGTAAAGTACCTAGCCTATCACTCAATTGTACATTGAATTCAATGACAAGGACAAATAACAACCTGGGTATGTCTTTGTAGAATTAACCTTATATCATTGATCATGGAAGCCAATTACTAATCAACATTAAATTAAGAGGAGCAACTATGACCACATCAACATTTATCTAACTTAAATACCAATTGTAAAAAATAAAACCCTAACTCTAACTAATATGATAACAATAAGTTAACTTGGTATATAACTAAACGAAATCCAGCTCATGGCCCCCTCTCAAATTAATTCAAAAACAAATTAGTAACGGTAACTAACCAGAGTGCCTTCAATAAATGAATAAAAATAAATTTCCCAACAAACAACCTGAAGGAAATCAGAGTTTGTCCGGGCCATGATTCCTTTGGCATGGGCGACTGCAAATTCACCTAAGGCTCAGAAATCGATGAGGAGGCAGCGAAGAAAGTCTCCAGATCGTGAGGGGAAGGGCACGAGAGAAAGCCTGATTTGGTCAAGGTGAGAAAGAGGTGAAGGGCTCTCCGAGCAACCCGTCCTCTGACAAATCATTAGCAAGAGGAGGAGGAGGGCGCACACATCAACCTGTCCTCTGTCAAGGAGGGAAAACGAAGTCGATTTAGCAACAGTCAATTCTTTAATTCAGAGAGGTTTCGCCAAGGAGGAAAACGAAGGGTTGCCACCCCGGGCCATCAATAAGGTAAGTCGTTAAAGGAATTTCGCAGAGATACAAGATCTTTCGCTGAGAAAAGGGGATTGAAATTCGTTGCGGTAAAGGTGGTAAAGGATGTTGGGTGTGGTAACGAAAATCGTTGACAGTGAACTGGCAAGAGATTGTGACTTCCACTGGGAAAAGCTCAAGAATTTCTCTGGCATTTATTATGAATCTAGCTGGATAAATTGCTCAAACGTAGGGTGAATACCCAGTAAATTCCCAGAACAATCATAGGTGAAAAAAAACACGCTTGGATAAATCCCCAAAACGTAGAGGTTTTTAAGGAGAAGAAAATCGCCAGGATACCAACCTTGCTGGGCGAAAATGCCTTGCCAACGCACAGGGGTTCCTGGAGTAATTTGCAGTGAGAATTTAAAATGATGGGTGAAATAACTCAGGAAAAAATAAATCGGTGAGGATGCTCGAAGTGCTTTGCGCCCCCCCCAAGCTTCCACTGCCGTCTTCATAAGCGTGAAGGATAGGCAGTGATCTATGGCGAGACAAGGCCGTGCTAGAGTAGAGGAGCGAAAAACGCTTCTGGACAGGCAAGGAAGCAAAGCATCAGATCCCAACGAAGTTTGAACTCCTGGCCATTATCATCATAGTAGAACTGGATTCCCAGATCAGCATGGGCAGTACGGTTCGCTGAAAATGGAGTGAAACTCGCGGTGTAATACAAGGGAAAAAATTTCGCTGAGTGTTGTGGCAAACACAGAGATATAAAGGGGAGAATTCTATCGGTAGCGTTTCTTGAAAAAGTATGCGCACAACTATTGCAACCAATATCCAGTTCAAAAAAAATTAAGAGACCACAATAACCAGATTAAACTATTACACCTTATAACTGAATGGGAAAACGCCAAATGAAAGATCCCCACACATTATGGCCTCCATATTGCATCCATTAGCAAATAAATAAAATTGAGAACTAAATTTATGTAGTAAGGCATGTCAATGGCAACTACCGCCGAGGTCAAAATCTCTTTACATACAT
>JASDQU010735758.1:129977-143554 GCA_032191745.1 Picea mariana | reverse complement strand
TACATACATAACATTTATTATCAATCATAAAATATTCTAAATCAACATCAAGAGTATTTCCAATTGTTATCAGAGATATGATCAAGTGACAGAAAATTCTTAACTAAATATATATATAATTTGAGATTATTACAATTTCAATCTCAATTAAAAATACCTACAAAATATCGTAGCCGACGACGAAGGTGGGTTTGGAGATGGTCTTCAACAGAGTCGTTCCTCCTCACCCTTGCTTGCTAATCGTTGAGACATCACTAGTAACCTTCCAACCAATGCCACGGGTACTCTTCTTCCCCCTTGGCCCCCTGAGCCGTAAAGGGGTCAGACACACAAACCAGAGAATAATATATCACCGAGCTCGCCTTGCAAGGTCGAGCTACCACTCTCTATTTGAACTGGGTATCCCAACTTCCACAAGAAAAATCAGATTTCAGCAGTGTAACCTTACGCCTACCGGTCATCCATCTCCCCTCCTCTGCCATTTCTTTTATAGAGTTCTCTTAATGACGAGTTGCCCAAAATGCACATTAAATTCTTTTTGTTAAATTTTTGTTAAGAAAACTCTCACCCGTACACATGTCACCCAATCCCTTAGTTGCACCAGAAATTCATTTAATTCATTTAATTAAATTGCCAATTTCCCTCACCCACCTAAAAGCATTCCTAAAAATGCTCCTTGATGTCCCTTTATTCCCTCAATTTCTTTTAATTACTGACACCCTTCTTAAAGTTTAGTTGAGTTCATTTTTGGAAAGTTCTCTAGACTAGATCCCTTTCTATGTTCCACATTCATTTTGCAATTATATTCCTCTTTTTATCTAAGTTTGAATTTAACAAGTTTTGCACATACACAACAATTAAATTTTTAGATAATTTAATTCTCATTTAAATTATAAATTTAATTTCCCCCCTTTTATTTTCTTCATCCCCCCTGTTGGTCCTAAAGTCTGCACCTGACTGCTAAAGGGAAAAGCTAGGCCACCTCAAGTTTAGAATGGTTTGGTTTTTTATAAGTTAGTTTTGTTGGTCAGTTAGAGGGTTGATTTTATCAAGACATGAGCATGGTTGGGTTGGATAAATGGTATGGATGAGGGTCCTCCTTGACTGGTGGCACACTAATGACAAACAAGTGAAATTATAGAAAACAAAGGGAAACAACAAATTACTCAATGAATAATCTGCTGCAAGAAGTTCAATACTTAAAATATCATTTCAATGGATTAAACATGTATCAAAAACACAATTTCTCCCAAAGGTTGCAATAAAAACAAATCTTCACCAAGAATTTATTGTTTTCACAGGTTGCATATCAATAAAGACGAGTTATACAATAGCCGAGGGAAATGAAATGTACTTTGGACAAATCAAAAACTGCATTCAAGATAAGATAAAAACACATGAAGATTTGAACAAAACATTGTCATCAAGAGTATATTCACTAGGTAGAGAGATTTAATCCATGCATAGAATGAGTCCAACCAGTTAGATGTATTTCTATCCTTTCCCAAAAATCGAACCTTCAAAACATACAGAAACTGCATATTTATCAGAGTTGCAAAGGCTTTCATCCATCTGTGACTAAGACTTAACTCTACATTAACAATTGTAGAACGACTAATTAACTTGACTAAAATACTGTTGGAGTACAACAATGTATACTTCACACTTGAATTAATAAAAAAGAGTGGTCCTTATCACACATAGAAGACCACTTATTATGCTTTAAACTAAACAAAGTCTTAAACTGAATAATTGAAAATTAGCACTAGCAATGAGACTGGACTGATGAGAGCACTAGAATGAACTGAGACTGTGGCAAAAACTGATTTGAAGTGATAGAGTTGAGTTCTGCATTGATCATGGCATGCATGTGCATGGTTGGAGGCCACTGGAGACAACTAGATGTGTAGTGTGAAAATCTCTCGGAGTGACATGGTGATCTGACATGATATAAGCATGTGATTGCAGAAGTTGTTGAGGGTGGTTTGGATCCACACTGCTTTGAATCCTGCTATCCACCACCAAGTACCACATATTTCATAAGACATACTATGGTTTCAATTGCGGGACCACTCTAGAAAATTAACGTTCGAGAATTTTCCCTCCCCGCAATGAAGTGTGGTGGTTGATCTTGTCACAATGTATGATCTGGGTGACCCTGCTACTTTTAGCGCCCCTGCTGAAGTTCTATCTATCTGCCATATTAGAACTCCCCCATATGAATTAATGATGGTGCCAATTTAGATGCAAAGTTTTGAAAACTCCCAGAGTAGTACGGGCCTGGTTGACCTCTCGAGACTTCAACTGATATTCCTTTCTTACTTGTTGCAAAGATCAACGGTTCTTGTTGATTTGAGATCAACGATCCACAATTAATTTGGGAGTTCAGGCTTTAGGCCTTTTCAATGCATAGTTCTAACAATCCTCCACAGTTTCGTATCTCCGAAGTGAGAGATCTCCCTCCACATGTCCTCTTGTTTTGTACGGTCGAGATTCACTTCGGGAGTTCATGCTTCGGGATTTTTCTTCTGCTTGCTCGTGCAATCCTCTGAAGTGCCATATTTGTGAAGTGTCATATCTGCATGCATGTGGCCTCTTGATTTGGATGGTTGAGATTCACTTTGGAACATTGGGTAATTCTTTCTCTAGTGCTTCGCTCCGCAAACCTTTCGGAGTGCTAAGTCTCTGAAGTGAGAGATATGGCACCGCGTTTCCTTGTTGATGGATGATCCAGATGAAATTAAATATTCGAGCCTTTGGGATTCCTTTACTCACTCAAATTTTGCGTGTTTCCTCTCGGAGTACGAGATTTCTTGACATGTGTCCCTTGCTTGAAGATCAACGACCACGAGTGATTGCAGAGACTCAACTCGCTCACTCTTTAATTTCCTTCCTGATCTCCGCAAAGAGAAGATGCTCGTCCGTAGTGGGATCGATATCCACCATTGATCTATTGATCTAGAAAGATCAACGATCCTGAGGGATTATAGGCTCACAACTTGCAGAAATTTTAATTTGCTTCCCAATCCCCGCAATGCCTCCCCATCATCAATCTCTCTCCAATGAGATCTGATGGTCATGACTTAATCTCTTCTTGATTCTGACGGCTGAAAATTGAACCCATTTGTTTTCTTGTATTTCAAGCCCGAAATGGATTTCTCTAAATGATGCATTTTTGTTCATGGTTTCTTACTGTGCATACAAAGGAATTGGCAGACCTGGATGTCTCCTGCGCACAAGAAAGGCTTGGTGGGCCTGCTGCAAGTTCAATTAGTGGAAAACATGATGACAAGTATTTCAAACTCAAACCAGACATGCAATTATATTTCAAGGAAAACATAAATAATTCGGCGCGAAGAATCATTCAAACAACCCAATAAGGAAAACCAAATCATTAAACATATGGGAAACCGACTTTATCAACCAGACGAAGAAAAAATCGACGAAGGCATATGGAAATGAGAGAGGAGAGGCAAGGGTGCAGACCTAGGTTACAACATTGGATCCAACCGGGGATAACACTTCCCTGCAAGGTGGTAAGAACAATATATCAATGAATTTGAATTTAATAACTTCCCCCCACCTCCCTTTTCTTACCCCTGTTCTGTCCGCCAACCATGCATCTCTAAAAATTAACGCTGAAGCTAACCCTAGTGCCTTTGTTGGGCTATGGAGTCTTTATTGAAACTTGAAACTGCAGCTAAACCCCAGTGTCTTTGTTTGACTATGGAGTCTTTATTCACACACAACTAACTAATCAAATGAAAAAACAAAGGAAAGCATCTATGGTACAAGAGGGACCTTCCCTCATCCTTAAAAAAAATAGTGTTTTAGGAAACACCCATTTACTGGGCCTCCGAAGATCTTTGTATCATCGAGATTGTGCAATATAAATGTGTTATTGTCCAGAACGTCAACCACCTTGAAAGGGCTAAACTAAAGGTTATCAAACTTACAATACTTGGACTTGTCATCTCTTCTGGCATCCCACCTTAAGACCAGGTCACCTTCTTGAAAGATCTCTTTCTTGGTTTTTTTGTCAAAGGTTGTTTTGATAGACTGTAACAATCCACTTCTTGAAAAATCCACTTCCCTATATTCCCCTCACTGTCTAGTTGGACCAGAATCTCTTTGAAACTGCTGCTTGGAACAAAGGTTGTTATGATAGACTGTAACACATATACCCTAAAGGCCTTGAGTGCTTTGACCAACACATACGCCTGTTTTCCTAATATATCATACTTCAACTCAACATCTCAGAGGGCTTTTCTAAAAAAGGCTATGGGTTGTTCATGCCCTTCTCCATTCTTTTGTAGTAGTACAACAACAAGGGTTTCCTTAGAAGTGAAAGAAAATATGAAGAAATCTTTGGTATAATTAGGGTTGGCTAATACAGGGGCTTCAACTAAATCTTGCTTGATCCTTTGGAATGTTGATTTTTCCTGTAGTGACCATTTTATTACAACATATTTCTTCAACATGTTAGTAATAGGCTTCATGATTTCGGTGAAATTTGGCACAAATCGCCTTAGGAAGTTTATCTTGCCAATGAAAGACTGGATAACCTTTTTATTTTGGGGGATTTCGATCTCTTGAATGACATCTACTCACTTCAGATCAATTTTTATACCTCCCGATGTTATGATGTGGCCCATGAGCTTCCCTTATGGCATGGAAAAGTGAGACTTCCTAGGATTCAGAGATATTCCGTATCTCCTGCATTTCTAGAAAACCTGCTCCAGATGTTGCAAATGTTCATCATCAGACTTGGAGAAAATGGTGATATCATCTAAATATATAACCATAAATTTTTATTTTTCCCCCACGAAAGCTATGTCCAAGGTCCTATGAAAAGTGGCCCTTGTGTTCATCAGCCCAAAATGCATCTTCTCATACATGAATGTTCCCCATGGGGTGGTGAATGTTGTTTTTTCTTTGTCTTCTTCACATACCACTATATGGTTATAACCATAGTATCCATCTAACAAGGAAATCTTGTGGGCACCTACCATTCTTTGTAAAATATGATCCATCTTGGGGAGGGGGTAATTGTCCTTTAGAGAACACTTGTTGAGATTTCGGAAATCAACACATAAGCGTATCTCCCCATTTTTATTTCTCATAGGTACCAAGTTGGACACCCAGTTTGAGTACCTCAATGGTACAATAATCCTTGCATCCATCATTTGTTTCATCTCTTTCTCGATTATGGACATAAACATGGGATTAAATTGCCGAATTTTATGTCTGAATGGCTTGGAGCCAGCCTTTAGAGGTATATTGTGTTGGATGAAATCAGTGTCAAATGTCTTTAAATCCTCATACAACCAAGTAAAAGTATCCGCAAATTTTTTGATGAGACTGACATACATGTCCCTTTGTTCTACAACTAATGCTTTAGATAGCTTGATGATCTTGGGATTCTCAGTGGTCCCAATATTGCAATTTGTTACCTCTTCTTCTTGATTCTTCATGGAAGCTTCTTTGGAAACATCATTATTGTCAAACAACCTCTCCAGTGGCACTGTTCCTCTTGGAATGTGATTGGTTTTCAGCTCCACAATATCATGGCCAGCTACTGTCTTTAGCAGATGAGATGTTTGCTGATTTTCTAATTCATTATTTTCACCTTCTTGGATTTCTTGGTCGATTGAGATATTGGAGAATTCATCAGTGGTCCGTAGAAACCTCTGCAGCTCTAGATCATCACTAAAGACTTGCGAGTGCTTTATGTTGTCTGGTATTGTTATCCTATTCTTGATTTCCACCTGATATTTAATATTTGGACCAAGGGGAGGTCTAAAAGTGCTGGCATCCAAGGCCATAGAATCTGCCTTCTGATTCTCCTCTCTGGGGATGAAGGATATATTAAATGCTAGAAATAAATTGTCGATCAAGTCCCATACCTCGTTTATGTATTTTCTGAGCCTCTTTTGTTTAGCTTGAGAGATGTTCTTAACTTGATTGATAATTAACTCAGAATCACCAAAAAATGCTAGACAGTTAATGGCCATGTCTTTGGCAGCCCTCAATCCCAGCACCAGAGCTTCATAATCAATTATATTGTTAGTAGTTTCAAACTCCAACTTATAAGAGAGTGTTACTACCTCTTGTGAAGGGGAAATGAGGAGTATACCTGGCCCAAATACTTCCTTTGATGAAGATCCATTGAAATACATCTTCTATACTTTGTTTTGTTGACCTGTCAGTGGTTTATCTTTGCATTGGCTAATTGACATTTTGGGTTCATCATCATTTAAATGAAAAACAGATGAGCCGATCTCATTCTCAACAACATAGATTGGGTGATTTCTTGGGTTTCGATGGTCACTGATGATGTAGGCTAACCTTACCTCTTTGTATAGCCTCCTATGTTCCCCACTGAACACAGGGATGGTGGCGTAAGTGAGGTCCATTTGTAATGATCCTCCAACCTTCTTAGCCCAAGTTTTGGATAAGAGCATACTAAACTTTGGGGGAATGTCAGCCACAACAATGCCCATCACTACACTCTTCATTGGTAATTGTGCGCCAAAGAAACCACTATATCCTTTATCAATCCCAAACATTTTACTTTCTTAGAATCAAAGGAGTACATTTCCTAGTAAGGTTTGGTGATCTCTAGACCTAGTTCTTCCATAACAACTTTGGGAATAACATTGTGTGAGGCTCTTAAGTCCATAAAACAATTATGCAAGATCTTATCATGGACATTTAAAGATATATAGAATGGTGGAGAAGCATCATATCCATCCTCAATGTGTGGACCCACAGTAATGGCTAGGTTCTCATCCTGCAGACTAATTACATAAGGAGATACAATAGAAGGAGTTGGCTGCAGAAATTTCATGACGGATTTTTTGAAAGGTTTATTCTTCATCAGTTCTTTCAAAGGCACAGGGATCTTGATATTTATCAACTCATGCTATAGGCTGAAAGAGGTTAGTGGCCTATCAACTTCCTTTATCTTAGGGACTGCGGGTTTAGGTGGGGGAAGTAGCCGAGATTTAGATGACATATATTTCTTTGAATTTGGTTTGGTAAGGACTTAAACCTTTTTTCTTTGATTAGAGGTAGTGGCTTTGGGATCCCCCTCCCTCTTGTCCTCAAATCATATTTTTTGGGGGGTTGGCCTTGAATAACTCCCTCTTCCTCTACCTAATTATCAAACTGATTTGAAAGTTGTGCTACCTCATATTCTTGTTCCATGAAGTGACTAGTATAATAATCTGTTCCATTGAAAAGTACAACAGTATCATATACAACATTGTTGTCTACATCTATCTCCTCAATTTTATTGTCTTGGAAAGGAGGCACTACCCTTTGATCATCAACATTCTTCCTTTCTCTCTGCATTATCTCAAGTGCATCATTAGGCCTTCTGAACTGATTTGGATTTCTATTTCCAGTCCCTTGAAAAGCTATGTTTGGTTGTTTAGACTCCCATTTCAGCTTAGCTATTTCAGATGCCAATCTTTCAAAGTTTTGGTCATTTTATCAAGTTTGGGATCAGAGGTGGACAAGCTAGAGGAGGCAGGGGAATCTTCCCTCTGTTTCTTCTTATCTTTATCAGACCTAGTTTTTAACTTGTCTGATGTGAAGATATTGGATTCAACCTCAATGGCTGCTTCCTACATGGACAACAAGGTGGTGGATCTTCTTTCCCTCAATAGAAGGGAAAAATCTTCATCAAATGCATTGTCATAAGTGACCTTGGCAGAGGCTTCAGTTGGTTTGATCTCATATGGGATTCTACCATACATCTTATTGAATCTCTTGGTGAAGTCTAAAATAGATTCACCATTCTTTCTCTTTAGAGCCCCAAACTCAGTGATGTAGTAGAGATAATATCTCCTATCTCCCAATTGCTTTATGAAATCTTCATCTAACGCCTCAATATCTGCAATGGAGGTTGGAGGAAGACCCCATAACCATTTCCTTACTTCCCCATCCAGACTTTGCACAAACAACCTCATCCACACATCTTCATAGTCAATTTTAGAGTTGTCTGCAAAGCTGTAAAAGGCTACCAGATGTTCCTCAGCAGTGATATCACCCTCCCCATTATATATTGGTAAATATTTCATGTAATATGTGGCTGGGAGTTCATGTAATCTTGCAAGAAAAACTAGGGGTGCATATCTGGCAACAATTATGGCATTCATCCTGTTAGCAGCCATGGATTGGGAAATAGGAATCTGAAGATTTATGGGAGCTATAGGGGTGGATGCTAGACTGAATGATGAAGTAGAGTCAGGAGTTGAAGATGTCTCATGTTCCTTGTAATTGTGATTCTCAGAGCTAGCAAATTCAAGCTTCTTATGATGATGAAGATAAGTAGACTCTTTGGGCAAAACTTTACCCTTGAGGGGGGAGGTATATCTCTAAGATATGGTGGATTTTCTTAGTTTTCTTTCTGGATCAGAGACTACAATGTCCTTCTTAGGGTTAGGATGAGCCTTGGTGGCTTTGATGTGTTCATATCTGGGTCTGTTGAGTCCCTTTCTGGGCACCAATATTTATTTCATAAAATTTAGTCAGTGGATTCGCCACTAGATTTTTTAACCATGGAGTCGCCAGGTGAAGGATATGCATTCTAAATGTGTCTGGTCTTTGTTCACCATCAAATATCAGATCTGATCATTTTCGTTCTCACAGGGAAAGATATTTCATTAATATGTTCCCCAGCAATGGCACCAGAAGATGTTGGTCCTAAAGTCTGCACCTAACTGCTAAAGGGAAAATCTAGGCCACCTCAAGTTTAGAATGGTTTGGTTTTTTATAAGTTGGTTTTATTGGTCAGTTAGAGGGTTGGTTTTATCAAGACAAGAACATGGTTGAGTTGGATAAATGGCATGGATGAGGGTCCTCCTTGGCTGGTGGCACACTAATGACAGACAAGTGAAATAATAGAAAACAAAGGGAAACAACAAATTACTCAATGAATGATCTACTACAAGAAGTTCAATACTTAAAAAATCATTTCAAGGCATTAAACATGTATCAAAAACAAAATTTCTCCCACGGGTTGCAATAAAAACAAATCTTCACCAAGCATTAGTTGTTTTCATAGGTTGCATATCAATAAACATGAGTTATACAACAGTCGAGGGAAATGAAATATACTTTGCATAAATAAAAAACTGCATTCAAGATAAGATAAAAACACATGAAGATTTGAACGAAACACTGTCATCAAGAGTATATTCACCAGGTAGAGAGATTTAATCCATGCATAGAATGGGATCAACCTTTCAGATGTATTGCTATCCTTTCCCAAAAATCTAACCTTCAAAAAATATATAAACTACATATTTATCAGAGTTATAGAGGCTCTCGTCCATCTGGGACCGAGACTTAACTCTACATTAACAATTGTATAATGACTAATTAACTTGACTAAAACAATGTTGGAGTACAATAATGTATACTTCAAACTTGAATTAATAAAAAAGAGTGGTTCTTATGACACATAGAGGACCACTTATTATGCTTTAAACTAAACAAAGTCTTGAATTGAATAATTGAAAACTTGCACTAGCATTGAGACTGGACTGATGAGAGCATTGGAATGAAATGAGACTGTGGAATAAACTGATTTGAAGTGATAGAGTTGAGTTCTACATTGATCATGGCATGCACGCATGTTGTTGGAGGCCACTGGAGACAACTGGATGTGCAACGTGAAAATCTCTTGGAGTGACGTGGTGACCTGATGTCATATAAGCAAGTGATTRTGGAAGTTGTTGAGGGTGGTTTGGATCCACACCACTATGAATCCCGCAATCCACCACCAATTTCCACATACCTCATAAGCTATACTATGGTTTTAATTGTGGGACCACTTTGGAAATTAACGTTTGAGCATTTTTTCATCCCTGCAATGAAGTGTGGCAGTTGATCTTGTTACAATCTGTGATCTGAGTGACCCTGCTACTTTTAGTGCCCCTGCTGAAGTTCTATCCGTCTTCCATATTAGAAATCCCCTATCTATTTTAGCGACGATGCCAATTTAGATGAAAAGTTTGGAAAACTCCCAGAGTAATACAGGCCCGGTTGACGTGCCAGTCTCTCGGGACTTCAACTGAAATTCCTTTCTTATCTGCTGCAAAGATCAATAGTTCTTGTTTATTTGAGATCAACGATCCATAATTACTTTGGGAGTTTGGGCTTCGGGCCTTTTCAATGCATAGTTATTACAATCCTTCGGAGTGTCGTATCTCCAAAGTGAGAGATATCCCTCCACGTGTCCTCTTGTTTTGGGCGACCGAGATTCACTTCGGGAGTTCAGGCTTCGAGATTTTTCTTCTACATGCTTGCACAATCCTCCAAAGTGTCGTATTTCTGAAGTGTCATATCTGCATGCACCTACCCTCTTGATTTGGATGACTGAGATTCACCTCGGAAATTTGGGTAATTCTTTCTTTAGTGTTTCATTCTGCAAACCTTCTGGAGTGCTAAGTCTCCAAAGTGAGAGATCTGGCACCATGTGTCCTCGTTGATGGACGGTCCAGATGAACTCTAGGATTCGGTACTTTGGGAGTCCTTTACTCACTTAGCTTCTTCTTGTTTCCTCCCAGAGTACGAGATTGTCTGACACGTGTCCCTTGCTTGAAGATCAATGACCACGAGTGATTGTAGAGACTCAACTATACTCCCCCTTGGAGGATAAATAGGTTTGGGCATGTCGATATTACAAAGAAACTAGACAAGGTATCAAGTTCGTAAGATATTTTGTTGGGTGTTAGTAGGTAGAAGCCATAAGTGGGGCGTGATTGTATATCAAATCACTCTCTGGTTTTACTCAAATGGATCAAGGAGATATAAAACCTCTATTCCAGTATAAACTTAATCCTTTCTGGGTTGAATATGAAGAGTTTAGGGAAATGGTAAAGACAAAATGCAAATTTCACGACTTATCCTTAAGAGAACATGTTATCATTGAACTCAAAAATAACCTTCAAAACATAAAGGAAAATACCAAGTGATGGGTTAAACAAAACCTCTCAAAGTTAGAGAACCTTTTGAAAGACAAAGAAAACAAGCTAGTCATTAATGCCTATGAGTAGGGAGATATACCTCTTTAAAGAAGAGATTCGATAGATGTATCATATTGAGGAATACAAAAAAAAGCTACTTAAGTAAGAGGAATATAAATGGAGAATGAAGAGTAACAAAATATGGAAAATGAGATGGATGAAAATACAAAATTCTTCCACCATTATTCTTAGGTCAAGAAATATTGAAACAAAACATGGTCCATAAGGAATAATTAGGTTTGGGTATGTAAGTCATTTAATGAGACCTCTCCCATTTATATTTCACATTATTAGGTTGTGCATATTTAATATAGTAGGTACAATATAGGAGATATCTTAAAAATTGCAACTTTCTTTGAATGGATGGTCATGAAATAAAAAAACGAGGATGTATTGATCATGAGATGGAAATGAGATACATATTATTTTTAAATATTTTTAGAATGATAAGACACCAGGGATTGATGGGTGGCCTATTAAATTCTACCTATATTTCTATGATATTATTGAACATGACTCTATTATAGTGGTGGAATAATCTTGGACAATAGATAGGATGTTGGGGGATTTAAACTCAACATTTATTGAAAAAATTCCTAAGAAGTATGATGTGTCAACCTTTGATTATTTTATACCTATTTATTTTTGTAAATACAATTGAAAATTCATAAAAAAAAAAATCATTGGTATGCATTTGTTGTAATCTAAGGGATTACAATGCAAACTAGTCACCTATAGTGCAATAATAAACTATAATATACAATCTATATCTACATAGCATACAAAAATAAATGGATAAAGAGAGAGAGAAAAGTAATTATAGATCCAATAATAAGTAGTATTTTTCCTTGATAAATATATTTTATTACATTGATAAGATTATATATATTTATACCATTTACATAGAGGGGAGGTAGTTATAAGTGTTTTAACTACGTCAATTAATTGACTCAATGAGTTGATCAACTGACTTAACTACTTAGTTGAGTATAACATATATAATTATAGTTGAATCATTATACTAGTTGACTAAAGTTTCTAAAACGTCTACCTCAACATCTTCTTTGTCTTGGAGAAGGGAGGACATGGATTCGAAATTTACAAAAACACTTTTTTCTTCAAACTTTTACACTAATACAAAAGTGTTGAAATATTGTAACTGTGAATAACATTCTAATTATAATTGATTTATTATCTTATAGATCAAATCCCCTTTTGTGGATTGATCATGTCGAGACTTATTTATGACCAAATCCCCTCTCGTGGATTGGTCAAACCATATTCATATGGTGGTATTTGAGAAGTCGCCCCCTAGGGTTTATTAAAGTGGTTTTAACCACTATTGGAAGAATTTGGCCCTGCTTGGTGAAGAGACATAACCCTAGCACCCGTCAGCTAGTATAAATAAGAGAGGATGGTGCCTCATTCATTCACTCACTCAGTCACTCATCTAGTGTGCAAGTTTTGAAGGAAGTTTTATTTAGAAGAAGGAGAGAGAGGCACATGATCAGTCTTGGGTTATTCTTGGTGGTTTGGTCTTTAGTCTTGGCATTGTGTTGACAATCTATTATTGATGAACTTTTTGTTGGGTTTTCTCCCTCATGAGGGTTTCCCAGGATAAAATGTTGTGTACCTTGTGATTGGGTTTCTTTTAGTGATCCTGCTTATGCTATTATTGTCTAGTAAATTTTAAAGAACTTAATAGCAGCTCTAAATTTAACATGGTATCATAGATAAATTAAATAGAGCACTTTTGACTAGGTAACCAAAAATATCATTGTTGTCATACAAGAAAATTAGGGATTTTCATTGGAAGGGAATTTATGACTAAAAATCATCTAGGGAAGTGCACCCTAGACTAGTGCATCACTTGGTAGCTTGAGAGCACCTTTTCAATGGCTAGAGCCTCCAAAAAGTGAATCCCTAGCATTGACTAGTACCAAAAAACTAGGAAACCAGAACTAGTACCAGAAGTACCAGCCCATATTTGCGCAGGTCAAGTTTTAGGGGGTAAAACTTGAATTTTTTTAAAAAAGACAGCTCCTGCCTACTCGCCTCAACCCAGTTCACCTCCTAGTAAGTTCAGATTCATTTTCTAAGCACTTTCATTTTTTGGTCATTTTGCCAGCTCCAGGTCAAGATGTCTGCAAGCACTAAGCTTGTTGACAAGTTAGAAGGTGTGGAAAACTTTCGTGCATGGAAGTATATAATTGCACTCATTCTTGAAGAGAATAACCTTGCAAAATTCATAAAATAAAATGTACCAGAACCAAAAGAAGATGCAACTAAAGAAAAGTACAAGAAGGATATGGTTAGGGCCAAAAGGATCATTGAAGACTCCATTAAAGATCACTTGATACCTCAAGTATATTCCAAGAATACTCCAAAAGAGATGTTTGATGCTCTAACCAGAATGTATGAAGGAAATAACATCAACCGAAAGATGAACTTGAGAATGCAACTCAAGAATACAAAGATGTAGAAAGGATAAGCAATTCAAGACTATTTCTCTAGGGTTACTCATTTCAAAGAACATTT
>JASDQU010735758.1:107615-129927 GCA_032191745.1 Picea mariana | reverse complement strand
GATTTCAGCAGTGTAACCTTATGCCTACCGGTCATCCATCTCCCCTCCTCTGCCATTTCTTTTATAGAGTTCTCTTAGTGACGAGTTGCCCAAAATGCACATTAAATTCTTTTTGTTAAGAAAATTCTCCCCCGTACACATGTCACCCAATCCTTTAGTTGCACCAGAAATTCATTTAATAAAATTGCCAATTTCCCTCACCCACCTAAAAGCATTCCTAAAAATGCTCTTTGATGTCCTTTTATTCCCTTTTGGAAAGTTCTCTAGACTAGATCCCTTTCTATGTTCCACATTCCTTTTGCAATTATATTCCTCTTTTTATCTAAGTTTGAATTTAACAAGTTTTGCACATACACAACAATTAGATTTTTAGATAATTTAATCCTTATTTAAATTATAAATTTAATTTCCCCCCTTTTATTTTCTTCATCCCCCCTGTTGGTCCTAAAGTCTGCACCTGACTGCTAAAGGGAAAAGCTAGGCCACCTCAAGTTTAGAATGGTTTGGTTTTTTATAAGTTGGTTTTGTTGGTCAGTTAGAAGGTTGATTTGATCAAGACATGAGCATGGTTGGGTTGGATAAATGGTATGGACGAGGGTCCTCCTTGATTGGTGGCACACTAATGACAAACAAGTGAAATTATAGAAAACAAAGGGAAACAACAAATTACTCAATGAATAATCTGCTGCAAGATGTTCAATACTTAAAATATCATTTCAATGGATTAAACATGTATCAAAAACACAATTTCTCCCAAAGGTTGCAATAAAAACAAATCTTCACCAAGAATTAGTTGTTTTCACAGGTTGCATATCAATAAAGACGAGTTATACAATAGCCGAGGGAAATGAAATGTACTTTGCACAAATCAAAAACTGCATTCAAGATAAGATAAAAACACATGAAGATTTGAACGAAACATTGTCATCAAGAGTGTATTCACTAGGTAAAGAGATTTAATCCCTGCATAGAACGAGTCCAACCAGTTAGATGTATTTCTATCCTTTCCCAAAAATCGAACCTTCAAAACATACAGAAACTGCATATTTATCAGAGTTGCAAAGGCTCTCGTCCATCTGGGACTAAGACTTAACTCTACATTAACAATTGTAGAACGACTAATTAACTTGACTAAAATACTGTTGGAGTACAACAATGTATACTTCACACTTGAATTAATAAAAAGAGTGGTCCTTATCACACATAGAAGACCACTTATTATGCTTTAAACTAAACAAAGTCTTAAACTGAATAATTGAAAACTGGCACTAGCAATGAGACTGGACTGATGAGAGCGCTAGAATGAACTGAGACTATGGCAAAAACTGATTTGAAGTGATAGAGCTGAGTTCTGCATTGATCATGGCATGCACGTGCACGGTTGGAGGCCACTGAAGACAACTAGATGTGAGCGTGAAAATCTCTCGGAGTGACATGGTGATTTGACGTGATATAAGCACGTGATTGCAGAAGTTGTCGAGGGTGGTTTGGATCCACATCGCTTTGAATCCCGAAATCCACCACCAACTACCACATACTTCATAAGACATACTATGGTTTCAATTGTGGGACCACTCTGGAAAATTAACGTTCGAGAATTTTCCCTCCCTGCAATGAAGTGTGGCAGTCGATCTTGTCGCAATGTATGATCTAGGTGACCCTGCTACTTTTAGCGCCCCTGCTGAAGTTCTATCTGTCTGCCATATTAGAAATCCCCCATATGATTTAGTGATGGCGCTAATTTAGATGAAAAGTTTTGAAAACTCCCAGAGTAGTACGGGCCTGTTTGACCTCTCGAGACTTCAGGTGATATTCCTTTCTTACTTGTTGCAAAGATCAACGGTTCTTGTTGATTTGAGATCAACGGTCCACAATTAATTTGGGATTTCAGTCTTCAGGCCTTTTCAATGCATAGTTCTAACAATCCTCCACAGTTTCGTATCTCCGAAGTGAGAGATCTCCCTCCACGTGTCCTCTTGTTTTGTACGGTCGAGATTCACTTCGGGAGTTCATGCTTCGGAATTTTTCTTCTGCTTTCTCGTGCAATCCTATGAAGTGTCATATTTCTGAAGTGTCATATCTACATGCATGTGGCCTCTTGATTTGGACGGCTAAGATTCACTTCAGAACATTGGGTAATTCTTTCTCTAGTGCTTCGCTCTGCAAACCTTTCGGAGTGCTAAGTCTCTGAAGTGAGAGATATGGCACCGCGTTTCCTTGTTGATGGATGATCCAGATGAACTTCAAGCTTCGGGCCTTTGGTATTCCTTTACTCACTCAAATTTTGTGTGTTTCCTCTCGGAGTACGAGATTGCCTGACATGTGTCCCTTGCTTGAAGATCAATGACCACGAGTGATTGCAGAGACTCAACTCGCTCACTCTTTAATTTCCTTCCCGATCTCTGCAAAGAGACGATGCTCGTCCGTAGTGGGATCGATATCCACCATTGATCTATTGATCTAGAAAGATCAACGATCCTGAGGGATTATAGGCTCACAACTTGCAGAAATTTTAATTTGCTTCCCAATCCCCGCAATGCCTCCCCATTGTCAATCTCTCTCTAATGAGATCTAATGGTCATGACTTAATCTCTTCTTGATTCTGACGGCTGAAAATTGAACCCGTTTGTTTTCTTGTATTTCAAGCCCGAAATGGATTTCTCTGAATGATGCATTTTTTCTCATGGTTTCTTACTGTGCATACAAAGGAATTGGCAGACCTGGATGTCTCCTGAGCACAAGAAAGGCTTGGTGGGCCTGTTGCATGTTCAATTAGTGGAAAACATGATGACAAGTATTTCAAACTCAAACCAGACATGCAATTATATTTCAAGGAAAACTTAAATAATTCGGCGCGAAGAATCATTCAAACAACCCAATAAGGAAAACCAAATCATTAAACATATGGGAAACCGACTTTATCAACCGGAAGAAGAAAAAATCGATGAAGGCATATGGAAATGAGAGAGGAGAGGCAGGGGTGCAGACCTAGGTTACAACATTGGATCCAACCGGGGATAACACTTCCCTGCGAGGTGGTAAGAACAATATATCAATGCATTTGAATTTAATAACTTCCCCCCACCTCCCTTTTCTTACCTCTGTTCTGTCCGCCAACCATGCATCTCTGAAAATTAATGCTGAAGCTAACCCTAGTGCCTTTGTTGGGCTATGGAGTCTTTATTGAAACTTGAAACTACAGCTAAACCCCAGTGTCTTTGTTTGACTATGGAGTCTTTATTCGCACACAACTAACTAATCAAATGAAAAAACAAAGGAAAGCATCTATGGTACAAGAGGGACCTTCTCTCATCCTTCAAAAAAATAGTGTTTTAGGAAACGCCCATTTACTGGGCCTCCGAAGATCTTTGTATCATCGAGATTGTGCAATATAAATGTGTTATTGTCCAGAACCTCAACCACCTTGAAAGGGCCAAACCAAAGGTTATCAAACTTACAATGCTTGGACTTGTCATCTCTTCTGGCATCCCACCTTAAGAACAAGTCACCTTCTTGAAAGATCTCTTTATTGGTTTTCTTGTCAAAGGTTGTTTTGATAACTGTAACAATCCACTTCTTGAAAAATCCACTTCCCTATATTCCCCTCACTGTCTGGTTGGACCAGAATCTCTTTGAAACTGCTACTTGGAACAAAGGTTGTTATGATAGACTGTAACACATATACCCTAAAGGCCTTGAGTGCTTTGACCGGCACATAAGTCTATTTTCCTAATATATCATACTTCAACTCAACATCTCAGAGGGCTTTGCTAAAAAAGGCTATGGGTTGTTCATGCCCTTCTCCATTCTTTTGTAGTAGTACAACAACAATGGTTTCCTCAGAAGTGAAAGAAAATATGAAGAAATCTTTGGTATAATTAGGGTTGGCTAATACAGGGGCTTCAACTAAATCCTTCTTGATCCTTTGGAATGTTGATTTTTCCTCTAGTGACCATTTTATTACAACATATTTCTTCAACATGTTAGTGATAGGCTTCATGATTTAGGTGAAATTTGGCACAAATCGCCTTAGGAAGTTTATCTTGCCAATGAAAGACTGGATAACCTTTTTATTTTTGGGGATTTCAATCTCTTGAATGGCATCTACTCACTTCAGATCAATTTTTATACCTCCTGATGTTATGATGTGGCCCAGGAGCTTCCCTTATGGCATGGAAAAGTGAGACTTCTTAGGATTCAGAGATATTCTGTATCTCCTGCATTTCTGGAAAACCTGCTCCAGATGTTGCAAATGTTCATCATCAGACTTGGAGAAAATGGTGACGTTATCTAAATATATAACCATAAATTTTTCTTTTTCCCCCACGAAAGCTATGTCCAAGGCCCTCTGAAATGTGGCCCTTGCGTTCATCAGCCCAAAATGCATCTTCTCATACATGAATGTTCCCCTTGGGGTGGTGAATGTTGTTTTTTCTTTGTCTTCTTCACATACCACTATATGGTTATAACCAGAGTATCCATCTAACAAGGAAATCTTGTGGGCACCTACCATCCTTTGTAAAATATGATCCATCTTGGGGAGGGGGTAATTGTCCTTTAGAGAACACTTGTTGAGATTTCGGAAATCAACACATAAGCGTATCTCCCCATTTTTATTTCTCATAGGTACCAAGTTGGCCACCCAGTTTGAGTACCTCAATGGTACAATAATCCTTGCATCAATCATTTGTTTCATCTCTTTCTCAATTATGGACATAAACATGGGATTAAATTGCCAAATTTTATGTCTGAATGGCTTGGAGACAGCCTTCAGAGGTATATTGTGTTGGATGAAATCAGTGTCAAATGTCTTTAAATCCTCATACAACCAAGGAAAAGTATCCACAAATTTTTTGATGAGACCGACATACATGTCCCTTTGTTCTGCAGCTAATGCTTTAGATAGCTTGATGATCTTGGGATTCTCAGTGGTCCCAATATTGCAATCTGTTACCTCTTCTTCTTGATTCTTCATGGAAGCTTCTCTGGAAACATCATTATTGTCAAACAACCTCTCCAGTGGCACTATTCCTCTTGGAATGCGATTGGTTTTCAGCTCCACAATATCATGGCCAGCTACTGTCTTTAGCAGATGAGATGTTTGCTGATTTTCTAATTCATTATTTTCACCTTCTTGGATTTCTTAGTCGATTGAAATATTGGAGAATTCATCAGTGGTCTATAGAAGCCTCTGCAGCTCTAGATCATCACTAAAGACTTACCAATGCTTTATGTTGTCTGGTATTGTTATCCTATGCTTGATTTCCACCTGATATTTAATATTTGGACCAAGGGGAGGTCTAAAAGTGCTGGCATCCAAGGCCATAGAATCTACCTTCTAATTCTCCTCTCTGGGGATGAAGGATATATTAAATGCTAGAAATGAATTGTCGATCAAGTCCCATACCTCGTTTATGTATTTTCTGAGCCTCTTTTGTTTATCTTGATAGATGTTCTTAACTTGATTGATTATTAACTCAGAATCACCAAAAACTGCTAGAGAGTCAATGGCCATGTCTTTGGCAGCCCTCAATCCCATCACCATAGCTTCATAATCAACTATATTGTTAGTAGTTTCAAACTCCAACTTATAAGAGACTGTTACTACCTCTTGTGAAGGGGAAATGAGGAGTATACCTGCCCCAAATACTTCCTTTGATGAAGATCCATCGAAATACATCTTCTATACTTTGTTTTGTTGACCTGTCAGTGGTTTATCTTTGCATTGGCTAAGTGACATTTTGGGTTCATCATCATTTAAATGAAAAACAGATGAGCCGATCTCATTCTCAACAACATAGATTGGGTGATTGCTTGGGTTTTGATGGTCACTGATGATGTAGGCTAACCTTACCTCTTTGTATAGCCTCCTATGTTCCCCACTGAACACAGGGATGGTGGCGTAAGTGAGGTCCATTTGTAATGATCCTCCAACCTTCTTAGCCCAAGTTTTGGATAAGAGCATACCAAACTTCGGGGGAATGTCAGCCACAACAATGTCCATCACTACACTCTTCATTGGTAATTGTGCCAAATAAACCACTATATCCTTTATCAATCCCAAACATTTTACTTTCTTAGAATCAAAGGAGTACATGTCCTGGTAAGGTTTGGTGATCTCCAGACCTAGTTCTTCCATAACAACTTTGGGAATAGCATTGTGTGAGGCTCCTAAGTCCATAAGACAATTATGCAGGATCTTATCATGGACATTTAAAGATATATAGAATGGTGGAGAAGCATCATATCCATCCTCAATGTGTGGACCCACAGTAATGGTTGGGTTCTCATCCTGCAGACTAATTACAACAGGAGATACAATAGAAGGAGTTGGTTGCAGAAATTTCATGATGGATTTTTTGAAAGGTTTATTCTTCATCAGTTCTTTCAAAGGCACAGAGATCTTGATATTTATCAACTCATGATATAGGCTGAAAGAGGTTAGTGGCCTATCAACTTCCTTTATCTTAGGGACTGCGGGTTTAGGTGGGGGAAGTAGCCGAGCTTTAGATGACATATATTTATTTGAATTTGGCTTGGTAAGGACTTAAACCTTTTTTCTTTGATTAGAGGTAGTGGCTTTGGGATCCCCCTCCCTCTTGTCCTCAAATCATATTTTTTTGGGGGTTGGCCTTGAATAACTCCCTCTTCCTCTATCTAATTATCAAACTGATTTGAATGTTGTGCTACCTCATATCCTTGTTCCATTAAGTGACTAGTATAATAATCTGTTCCATTGAAAAGTACAATAGTATCATATACAACATCGTTGTCTACATCTATCTCCTCAATTTTATTGTCTTGGAAAGGAGGCACTACCCTTTGATCATCAACATTCTTCCTTTCTCTCTGCATTATCTCAGGTGCATCATTAAGCCTTCTGAACTGATTTGGATTTGTATTTCCAGTCCCTTGAAAAGCTATGTTTGGTTGTTTAGACTCCCATTTCAGCTTAGCTATTTCAGATGTCAGATCTTTCAAAGTTTTGGTCATTTCATCATGTTTGGGATCATATGTGGCCAAGCTAGAGGAGGCAGGGGAATCTTCCCTCTGTTTCTTCTTATCTTTATCAGACCTAGTTTTTAACTTGTCTGATGCGAAGATATTGGATTCAACCTCAATGGCTGCTTCCTACATGGACAACAAGGTGGTGGATCTTCTTTCCCTCAGTAGAAGGGAAAAATCTTCATCAAATGCATTGTCATAAGTGACCTTGGCAGAGGCTTCAGTTGGTTTGATCTCATCTGGGATTCTACCACACATCTTATTGAATCTCTTGGTGAAGTCTAAAATAGATTCACCATTCTTTCTCTTTAGAGCCCCAAACTTAGTGATGTAGTAGAGATAATATCTCCTATCTCCCCATTGCTTTATGAAAGCTTCATATAACGCCTCAATATATGCAATGGAGGTTGGAGGAAGACCCCATAACCATTTTCTTACTTCCCCATCCAGACTCTACAGAAACAACCTCATCCACACATCTTCGTAGTCAATTTTAGAGTTGTCTGCAAAGTTGTAAAAGGCTACCAGATGTTCCTCAGCAGTGATATCACCCTCCCCATTATATCTTGGTAAATATTTCATGTAATATGTGGTTGGGAGTGCATGTAATCTTACAGGAAAAACTAGGGGTACATATCTGGCAACAATTATGGCATTCATCCTGTTACCAGCCATGGATTGGGAAATAGGAATCTGAAGATTTATGGGAGCTACAGGGGTGGATGCCAGACTGAATGTTGAAGTAGATTCAGGAGTTGAATATGTCTGATGTTCCTTGTAATTGTGATTCTCAGAGCTAGCAAATTCAAGCTTCATATGATGATGAAGATAAGTAGACTCTTTGGGCAAAACTTTACCCTTGAGGGGGGAGGTATATCTCTAAGATATGGTGGATTTTCTTAGTTTCCTTTCTGGATCAGAGACTACAATGTCCTTCTTAAGGTTAGGATGAGCCTTGGTGGCTTTGATTTGTTCATATTTGGGTCTGTTGAGTCCCTTTCTAGGCACCAATATTTATTTCATAAAATTTAGTCAGTGGAGTCGCCACTAGATCCTTTAACCATGGAGTCGCCAGGTGAAGGATATGCATTCTAAATGTGTCTGGTCTTTGTTCACCATCAAATATCAGATCTTATCATTTTCTTTCTTGCAGGGAAAGATATTTCATTACTATGTTCCCCAGCAATGGCACCAGAAGATGTTGGTCCTAAAGTCTGCACCTAACTGCTAAAGGGAAAATCTAGGCCACCTCAAGTTTAGAATGGTTTGGTTTTTTATAAGTTGGTTTTGTTGGTCAGTTAGAGGGTTGGTTTTATCAAGAAAATAACATGGTTGGGTTGGATAAATGGCATGGATGAGGGTCCTCCTTGGCTAGTGGCACACTAATGACAGACAAGTGAAATAATATAAAACAAAGGGAAACAACAAATTACTCAATGAATGATCTACTACAAGAAGTTCAATACTTAAAATATCATTTCAAGGCATTAAACATGTATCAAAAACAAAATTTCTCCCACGGGTTGCAATAAAAACAAATCTTCACCAAGCATTAGTTGTTTTCATAGGTTGCATATCAATAAAGATGAGTTATACAATAGCTGAGGGAAATGAAATGTACTTTGCATAAATAAAAAACTGCATTCAAGATAAGATAAAAACACATGAAGATTTGAACGAAACACTGTCATCAAGAGTATATTCACCAGGTAGAGAGATTTAATCCATGCATAGAATGGGATCAACCTGTCAGATGTATTGCTATCCTTTCCCAAAAATCGAACCTTCAAAACATACAGAAACGACATATTTATCAGAGTTATAGAGGCTCTTGTCCATTTGGGACCGAGACTTAACTCTACATTAACAATTGTAGAATGACTAATTAACTTGACTAAAACACTGTTGGAGTACAACAATTTATACTTCAAACTTGAATTAATAAAAAAGAGTGGTTCTTATCACACATAGAGGACCACTTATTATGATTTAAACTAAACAGAGTCTTGAACTGAATAATTGAAAACTTGCACTAGCATTGAGACTGGACTAATGAGAGCATTGGAATGAAATGAGACTGTGGAAGAAACTGATTTGAAGTGATAGAGTTGAGTTCTACATTGATCATGGCATGCACGCACGTTGTTGGAGGCCACTGGAGACAACTGGATGTGCAACGTGAAAATCTCTTGGAGTGACGTGGTGACCTGATGTCATATAAGCAAGTGATTGTGGAAGTTGTTGAGGGTGGTTTGGATCCACACCACTATGAATCCCGCAATCCACCACCAATTTCCACATACCTCATAAGCTATACTATGGTTTCAATTGTGGGACCACTCTGAAAATTAACGTTTGAGCATTTTTTTGTCCCTGCAATGAAGTGTGGCAGTTGATCTTGTTGCAATCTGTGATCTGGGTGACCCTGCTAGTTTTAGCGCCCCTGCTGAAGTTCTATCTGTCTTCCATATTAGAAATCCCCTATCTGTTTTAGCGACGACGCCAATTTAGATGCAAAGTTTGGAAAACTCCCAGAGTAATACGAGCCCGGTTGACGTGTCAGTCTCTCGGGACTTTAGCTGATATTCCTTTCTTATCTGTTGCAAAGATCAACAGTTCTTGTTTATTTGAGATCAACGGTCCATAATTACTTTGGGAGTTTGGGCTTTGGGCCTTTTCAATGCATAGTTCTTACAATCCTTCGGAGTGTCGTATCTCCAAAGTGAGAGATATCCGTCCACATGTCCTCTTGTTTTGGACAACCGATATTCACTTCAAGAGTTTGGGCTTTGAGAGTTTTCTTCTACTTGCTCGCACAATCCTCCAAAGTGTCATATTTCTGAAGTGTCATATTTGCATGCACCTAGCCTCTTGATTTGGATGACTGAGATTCACCTCGAAAATTTGGGTAATTCTTTCTTTAGTGTTTCATTCTACAAACCTTTTGGAGTGCTAAGTCTCCGAAGTGAGAGATCTGGCACCATGTGTCCTCGTTGATGGACGGTCTCGATGAACTATAGGATTCAGTACTTTTGGAGTCCTTTACTCACTTAGCTTCTGCTTGTTTCCTCCCAGAGTACGAGATTGCCTGATACGTGTCCCTTGCTTGAAGATCAACAACCACGAGTGATTGTAGAGACTCAACTATACTCCCCCTTGGAGGATAAATAGGTTTGGGCATGTAGATATTACAAAGAAACTAGACAAGGTATCAAATTCGTAAGATATTTTGTTGGGTGTTAGTAGGTAGAAGCCATAAGTGGGGCGTGATTGTATATCAAATCACTCTCTAGTTTTACTCAAATGGACCAGGGAGATATAAAACCTCTATTCCAGTATAAATTTTTAATCCTTTCTGGGTTGAATATGAAGAGTTTAGGGAAATGGTAAAGACAAAATGCAAATTTCATGACTTATCCTTAAGAGAACATGTTATCATTGAATTCAAAAATAACCTTCAAAACATAAAGGAAAATACCAAGTGACGGGTTAAACACAACCTCTCAAAGTTAGAGAACCTTTTGAAAGACAAAGAAAACAAGCTAGTCATTAATGCCTATGAGTAGGGAGATATACCTCTTTAAAGAAGAGATTCAATAGATGTATCATATTGAGGAATACAAAAAAAAACTACTTAAGTGGGAGGAATATAAATGGAGAATGAAGAGTAACAAAATATGGAAAATGAGATGGATGAAAATACAAAATTCTTCCACCATTATTCTTAGGTCAAGAAATATTGAAACACAACATGGTCCATAAGGAATAATTAGGGTTGGGTATGTAAGTCATTTAATGAGACCTCTCCCATTTATATTTCACATTATTAGGTTGTGTATATTTAATATAGTAGGTACAATATAGGATATATCTTAAAAATTGCAACTTTCTTTGAATGGATGGTCATGAAATAACAAAATGAGGATGTATTGATCATGAGATGGAAATGGGATACATATTATTTTAAAATATTTTTAGAATGATAAGACACCATGGATTGATGGGTGGCCTATTAAATTCTACCTATGTTTCTATGATATTATTGAACATGACTCTATTATAGTGGTGTAATAATCTTGGACAATAGATAGGATGTTGGGGGATTTAAACTCAACATTTATTGAAAAAATTCCTAAGAAGTATGATGTGTCAACCTTTGATTATTTTATACCTATTTATTTTTGTAAATACAATTGAAAATTCATTAAAAAAAACCATTGATATGCATTTGTTGTAATCTAAGGGATTACAATGCAAACTAGTCACCTATAGTGCAATAATAAACTATAATATACAATCTATATCTACATAGAATACACAAATAAATGGATAAAGAGAGAGAGAAAAGTAATTATAGATCCAACAATAAGTAGTATTTTTCCTTGATAAATATATTTTATTACATTGATAAGATTATATATATTTATACCATTTACATAGTGGGGAGGTAGTTATAAGTGTTTTAACTACCTCAATTAATTGACTCAATGAGTTGATCAACTGACTTAACTACTTAGTTGAGTATAACATATATAACTATAGTTGAATCATTATACTAGTTGACTAAAGTTTCTAAAACGTCTACCCCAACATCTTCTTTGTCTTGGAGAAGGGAGGACATGGATTCAAAATTTACAAAAACACTTTTTTCTTCAAAATTTTACACTAATACAAAAGTGTTGAAATATTGTAACTGTGAAGAATATTCTAATTATAATTGAGTTATTATCTTATAGATCAAATCCCCTTTTGTGGATTGATCATGTCGAGACTTATTTATGACCAAATCCCCTCTCGTGGATTGGTCAAACCATATTCATATGGTGGTATTTGAGAAGTCGGCCTCTAGGGTTTATTAAAGTGGTTTTAACCACTATTGGAAGAATTCGTCCCTGCTTGGTGAAGAGACATAACCCTAGCACCCCTCAGCTAGTATAAATAAGAGAGGATGGTGCCTCATTCATTCACTCACTCAGTCACTCATCTAGTGTGTAAGTTTTGAAGGAAGTTTTATTTAGAAGAAGGAGAGAGAGGCACATGATCAGTCTTGGGTTATTCTTGGTGGTTTGGACTTTAGTCTTGGCATTGTGTTGACAATCTATTATTGATGAATTTTTTGTTGGGTTTTCTCCCTCATGAGGGTTTCCCAAGATAAAATGTTGTGTACCTTATGATTGGGTTTCTTTTAGTGATCCTGCTTATGCTATTATTGTCTAGTAAATTTAAAAGAACTTAATAGCAGCTCTAAATTTAACATGGTATCATAGATAAATTAAATAGAGCACTTTTGACTAGGTAACCAAAAACATCATTGTTGTCGTACAAGAAAATTAGGGATTTTCATTGGAAGAAAATTTATGACTAAAAATCATCTAGGGAAGTGCACCCTAGACTAGTGCATCACTTGGTAGCTTGAGTGCACCTTTTCAGTGGCTAGAGCCTCCAGAAAGTGAATCCCTAGCATTGACTAGTACCAAAAAACCAGGAAACCAGAACCAGTACCAGAAGTACCAATCCATATTTGCGCAGGTCAAGTTTTAGGGGGTAAAACTTGAAATTTTTTAAAACAGACAGCTCTTGCCTACTCGTCTCAACCCAGTTCACCTCCTGGTAAGTTCAGATTCATTTTCTAAGCACTTTCATTTTTTGGTCATTTTTCCAACTCTAGGTCAAGATGTCTGCAAGCATTAAGCTTGTTGACAAGTTAGAAGGTGTGGAAAAATTTTGTGCCTGGAAGTATATAATTGCACGCATTCTTGAAGAGAATAACCTTGCAAAATTCATAAAATAAAATGTACCAGAACCAAAAGAAGATGCAACTAAAGAAAAGTACAAGAAGGATATGGTTAGGGCCAAAAGGATCATTGAAGACTCCATTAAAGATCACTTGATACCTCAAGTATCTTCCAAGAATACTCCAAAAGAGATGTTTGATGCTCTAACCAGAATGCGTGAAGGAAATAACATCAACCGAAAGATGAACTTGAGAATGCAACTCAAGAATACAAAGATGTAGAAAGGATAAGCAATTCAAGACTATTTCTCTAGGGTTACTCATTTCAAAGAACATTTAGAAGAAATTGGAGACAACTTGGATGAATATGAACTCATCATGACAACTCTTAATGGTCTCAAAAGACCTTGAGATTCCTTCATCCAAACTATCTGTGCAAGAAAGGAGAAAATCCAATTTGAAAGTATTTGGGAAGAATATGTTCAAGAAGAAGCAAGAGTAGCCAACTGAGAAGAAGTAATATTAAGGGATGAAGACCAAGCCCTAGTTGATCATGCTAAAGGAGGAAATAAAATCTATCATTTCCAAAAGGATACCCACCTCCATAAGGAATCTCACTCCCCAAAGAGATTCACCCACTTCCATAAAGAATCTCATCCTCCAAGGAGATTCTAGAAATATCAGAAGGGTCAAAGAAGAGAAAAAGATTTCCCCTCTTATCAATGTTAGCATTGTGATAAGATGGGACACATTGCTAAAAAATTTCCTGCCAGAAAAGAGGAATACAAAGAAGATAAATAACAAAAGACATCATGCCCATGCATTCAAAGATGATGAGCCACCCACGAAGTTGTCTAAAGAAGAAATTGAAGATTATGTTTTATTTTCCACCCTCTCAGGATTTGTGACACCCAGAGAGGATACTTGGATCACAGATAGTGGTGCCTATAAGAACATGACAGGTCAGAGAGACATTCTCTTTAGTCTTACAGAAAAGAAATTTCCCAAGAAAGTTACACTCGAAGATGACTACCAGTACCCTATCAAAGGAGTGGGAGAATACACCTACAAACTTGATTTAGGGACCCCGATAAGAAAGATGGATGTACTATATGTACCAGGTTTGACAAAGAACTTACTTTCTATCTCAACTTTATATAATAAAGGTTTCAGGGTTGCATTCATAGATAGTGAAGTTCTTATGTGGCCTAAAGGAAAAACCATAGAAGATGCAATTGTTATTGGAACAAAAGAAGGTGGATTGTATAAGTTAAAAGCTCACTCAGATGCAACCTTGACTCACTGCACCGAGAGTCCATGTGAAATTTGGCATAGAAGACTAGCTCACATTAACTACAAATCCTTACCATATGTAAGCAAGTTAGTTACAGGTTTACTAGAATTCAAGGTTGATCATGAAGGTGTGTGCAAGGGATGTGCACAAGGAAAGAAAATAAAGAATCCTTTCCCAAAGAGAGATAGTAAAGAAAAAGGAATATTGGAGCTCATCCACTCAGATCTATGTGGTCCAATGCCATCAACCTCTCTAAGTGGGTATGTATACTATGTATCATTTATTGATGATTATTCTCGCAAGACTTGGGTTTATTTCTTGAAATCAAAAGATGAAGTATTTGGAAAATTCAAGGAATTCAAAGCCTTGATATAAAATCTCTCTGAAAGAAAAATCAAGATACTCAGGTCAGATAATGGAGGAGAATACACCTCAAAAGAATTTGTAATTTTTTGTAGATATTTCAGGATTAAGAGGGAGCTCACCACTCCCTATAATCCTCAGCAAAATGGTGTAGAAGAAAGAAAGAATAGAAAATAATGGAAGCAGTGAAGACTATGATCCACGATCAAGATCTTCCAATGCACTTATGGGATGAAGCAACAAGAGCAACATTTTATGTCCAAAACAGATTATCCCATAGTGTAGTTGGATTCAAAACCCCTGAAGAAATGTTCTCCGGAAAGAAGCCAGAAGTAAGCCATCTCAAAATATTTGGTTTTCCAGTGTTTGTACACATTCCGAAAGAAAGGAGAACTAAGATGGACCCTTCAGAAAAGAAGGGAATATTTGTTGGATACTGTAAGGTCTCTAAGACCTTCAGAATTTACATACCAACTTACCATCATATTTATATCATCAGAGATGTAACCTTTGATGAATATGAAACACTCAATAAATCAAGGATATGCCACCTTGAAGAAGTATATGAAGAAGAACCTGTTTCTCCCAGAGTTGTAGATCTAGTGAAGGAAGTTATAGTTACCCCTAATGATGATATTATAGAAGATCATGATATGCTAGAATCTCAAGAACCTCCCCAAATGATGATTTCTCACAAGAGAAAGACAGCTTGGGCAAGGGAACTTATTCAATATGGAGAGAAGTATGGTGCCCTAGAAGGAACTACGAGACAAATAAAGAAATCTAAGCCATTCTCCAGTTATATGGCCTTGATGTGTGATCTCATAGAAAATGAACCTACTTTCTTTGAAGAATCCATTCAGAAGAAAGAATGGGTGGATGTCATGATAGAAGAATACCAATCCATTATAAAGAATGATGTATGGGAAATAGTTCCCAGATCAAAGAACAAAGATGTGGTATCTTCCAAATGGATATACAAGATAAAACATGCTGCAGACAGAAGTATTGAAAAACATAAAGCAATATTTGTAGCTCGTGGAGTTTCTCAAAAGGAAGGCATTGATTATGAAGAGACGTTTGCTCCTGTAGCCAGATACACTTCTATCAGAACCATCATAGCTCTTGCAACCAAGATGAAGTGGAATTTACACCAGATGGATGCGAAAACAATTTTCTTAAATGGTGTTATTGAAGAAGAAGTGTATATAGAAAAACCACAAGGGTTTGAAGTTGAAGATAAAAAGACTCATGTCTGCAGGTTGAATAAGGATCCATATCCATTGAAGCAAGCTGCCAGAGCTTGGTATGGAAAAATTGATAGTTTCCTAATGAGCTTGGGCTTTACCAAGAGTAAATATGAATCTAAGATTTACTTCAAGGTTATGAATGATGAGACAATTATATTGTTGTTGTATGTGGATGAATTATTCTTAACAGGAGAAGAAAATATCATCACAATTTTTAAGAAGAAGCTCCCTGTATAATTTGAGATGAAAGACCTAGGCCCGATGCATTATTTATTAGGTATTGAAGTTTGGAAGAGCCCAAAGAATATCTTCCTTAACCAAGGGAAGTATGCAGTTGAAATACTGAAGAGGTTTGACATGTTGGATTGCAAATCCATGAACACACCCATGAAAACAAAGTTGAAGCTCCTAGTTGATACTTCGTCAGAATTAGTTGATGCTACTCTGTACATACAAATTGTTGGTTCATTGATGTATTTGACAAATACCAGGCCCGATATATGATTTGTTGTGAACACCTTGAGTCAATATCTGGTAGAGCCCAAATGTGTTCACCTTGTAGCTGCAAAACATGTGATGAGATACCTTAAGGGTATGTTGGAATATGGTCTCTGTTATACTGGAGATCATGACTTCAAACTGGTTGGTTATAATGATTCAGATTGGGCTAGAAGTGTTTCTTATAGAAATATCACTTCAGGATGTTGTTTCAATATGGGGTCAGCCATGACTTCATGGAAAATCAGGAAGAAATCCAGTATTACTCTTAGCACGACAGAAGTGAAATACATTGCAGCATGTTCCACCAGTTATGAAGCCATATGGATTCGGAAGTTGTTGACAGGTCTATTCGATGTGGAGATGGAAGCCATCATGATTCTATGTGATAACCAAATTTTCATAAAGATGACGGAGAACCCAGTGTTCCATGACAAGTTGAAGCACATAGAAATCTGGTATCACTACATTCGTGATATGGTGTAGAGAGGAGATGTAAAGCTTCAATATGTTGGAACAAATGAGTAGGTTTCAAATGTGTTGACCAAGCCTTTATCTTGTGTAAAGTTTGAATACTTTCGAGACAATCTTGGTATAGTCCGAAATGATCTTCATCGAAAGGGGGAGTGACATTGATGATACTATGGTATCTTGACCAACAACGGGTAACTTAGTTAGGATTTTATATCCTAGGGGAATGATCATCCCTAGACAAATCTTGAAGGTCTAGTAAGGACGGTCTGTTAGAGTACTTGTGCATGTATATGCTAGTTGTGCTCAGTAGTGGTAGCTCCATTAGGATTTTATATCATAGGGAAAATTTTTATTCCTGGGTAGATCTCTAAGGTTCGGTAAGGACGGTCTATCAGAGTACCACGTGGTAGCTCTGTTAGGATTTTTATATCTTATGGAATCTTATGATTCCTAGGCAGATCCCGAAGGTTCGGTAAGGATGACCTGTCAGAGTACCAAAAATTTTTGTTGTTTCACCTGCCTCATTTTGTTGTTATATGATGATTATGTTGTTATCTCAACCTAGTACTGATGATGTTTTTGTATCAGCCTTGTGATGTTGTTGATAATGTTGTTTCAGCCTCATGTTGTTGTTGATGATGTTGTATCAGCCTTGTGTTGTTGCTGATGATGTTGTACTAACCTCATGCTGCTAATGATGGTGTTGATGATGTTGTTTCCTTAGCGTTATGCTAATTGATGTTGATGCAGATGATGATGATGATGCTAGTCCAACTCCATGCTATGAACGGTGATGTTATTGATGATGAGAAAAACTTTCGATGATTTGTAGATATGGTAGTTAGTGTTTTAGATGTTGATGATGTTGTTTCTCTCTCTCTCTCTCTCTTGATGATGTTGTATTCAGTTATGTTAGTAGAATACCCTTCTTGTTAAGGGGGAGTGTTGAAATATTGTAACTGTGAAGAATATTCTAATTATCATTGAGTTATTATCTTATAGATCAAATCCCCTTTTGTGGATTGATCATGTCGAGACTTATGTATGACCAAGTCCCCTCTTATGGATTGGTCAAACCATATTCATATGGTGGTATTTGAGAAGTCGGGTCGTAGGGTTTATTAAAGTGGTTTTAACCACTATTGGAAGAAGTTGGCCCTGCTTGATGAAGAGACATAACCCTAGTGTCCCTCAGCT
This sequence comes from Picea mariana, assembly GCA_032191745.1. Taxonomy (NCBI): domain Eukaryota; kingdom Viridiplantae; phylum Streptophyta; class Pinopsida; order Pinales; family Pinaceae; genus Picea; species Picea mariana. The sequence goes on along the minus strand of JASDQU010735758.1, from coordinate 112,112 downwards.
AGTATAAATAAGAGAGGATAACGCCTCATTCATTCAATCACTCAGTCACTCATCTAGTGCACAATTTTTTAAGAAAGTTGCAGTTAGAAGAAGGAGAGAGAGGCACATGCTCAGTCTTGAGTTATTCTTCACACACACACACACAAAAAAAAAAAACTTCCCTTGAGTTATTTCCCTTGTCCCACACATACTTCCCATGGGTTGTTTCCTTTTTCTTAACACACACACTTCCCTTGGCTTATTTCCCTTATATTAACTTTGAATAATAGTTCGTTTATTAACTTTTTCACTGAACCAATAATCAAGTTTAACCACATTAATTCTTATCAAATTCATTTAAAATTGTTGCAAAATGCTAAAACATTGATGCAAAATATACCAAAAAGAAGACAAATTCAATAACACAACATTTTGAAAATAAATACATATGAAAATACATTGACATTTGTTGCATAGATGCCATGGATTAGGATACACCTTATGTATTCATTTTAACAATACATTAACACATCTTAATAAATGAAAAAGAAAATGTAAACATGATGGCTATGATAACGTTGTTATAACTTTACAAAGTAGTTTGTACATGTAGTAATGTTATAACATATGGGTAATAATGTTGCACAGAAACAAACATTTATCTTAATAATAAAAACATTATAACCTATCTACACATCTAAACACAAATAAGTATGACAATAAATCAATTTATATTTTGTCAAAAAACATATATCTTCTATTTTTTTTTTCTTCAAGGAGAAATATCAGTTTTTGTATATGAGACAATGTTATGTATATGATTGAGATGAAAGTGTAAATTACATTATAATATTACAACAACGATACAATAGCCACCATACGTATATCTCCTCTTCCATCTATTGATATATGTGATCTTTCACCAACATTGTTAGATCGAATACATGAAGTGTAAAATACCTAATGAGACATTTTACATTAAGTATCTTTGCATTTACATCCATTTTTTCATTCTATATCTATTGTAAAAATTAATTTGACTTTTAACATTTTAACATTTTGACAAACTATTTTTTACAATTTTGTGACAATCTAAAATATGTCTAATGGACATACATATACTCAATTTTCACTATTAATTCATTAAAATATCCATTCAATCAATAAGTAAAGGATCTATATATACTTTTTTAACTATATATATTCAGAGAGAAGAATTTCCAACTACTTTTCTAACTACATTTTACACTGTCACTTCACACATGGTGATGTTGAATCATCAAGTTGTTTAATCAAAAGTTCAAACAACTTCAAATTCCAAGTCCAAACTAACATAAATGAAGATATTGAATATTTCATAATAGGATTTGAAGAAGGTAGTCGGTAATAAAATCAACCATCACGACCTTCTAATCTAGTGATTATTTCTATCGGTGATGTCAATATGTTATTAATCATGATGTTGAATAACGAATCTCCCTTGTTGAAGGTTTCGAACAATTTCCAATATCAATGGAAATATTCTATATTTGATGATGGGATTTGAAGAATGGTAATTGAAAAAATTAGAAGTGTGTGTTGAATTTTTTTGTTTTTTTAGCTGTTTTAAAGCGCACCTAGGTTGGAGAAATAACAAACTTAGTCAACAGTTTTATAAGTGTGCATCAAAGTAGATCGAATAATATTGGTGAGCAATTCTTTCAATTTGAAGAATGGAGAAATCCCATTTCCCAAATTTGGTTATACATGTAACTATAGTTATAAAGTGATAATACTTGATCTTTTTTTGCTAACATGGTCTTTCTTTAGCCTCAGGTGTTAATTCAAGCGGTTTTGAGCCAGACGTGAGATATCTCCCCCAGTGATTAGTTGGAGAGGTCATGAGTTTGAATCTCTTAATCTCCCTAGGGTTAAGCTCCATAATCATGAGTCATTACCTCATTTACCATCCACAAAATGTGGAGAAGTACTTAGAGGGTTTCTCACAATTTATTGTGTCGAAAAAAAAATAAAAAAATGGTCTTCCTTTGACCATATAATTTACACAACATTCCATAAATTGGCTAATATCATTTACCAAAATTTAGAGGAGATAGGTTAGTGATCGCAAAGAATCATATCCAAATATTTCTGATTATGAAATTAAAGTTGTGACAAGTAAGGTGTTCGTAAAAACCTTGGAAAAAGATGTTATGACATGTAAGGTAGGGTGTTTGTAAAAACCTTGGAAAAAGATATTAAATAATTTCATTTGTCAAAACCTTGGAAAAAGATGTTAAATGATTCCATACCCTAATTGGAATTTGGGATTCCATGGGAAGAATCTTTAAAAAGGATTTTTAAGAATGAGAAGATGTAGTTACCCCTCTTATCATGTACCATAGCCATAAGAATGTTAGGAAACCTACATAAGCCATAAGAATGTTAGGAAACCTGCATAAATTATTTGAAGTTAAATATGTTCCTTAGAAGTAATTATCAATTCATAGTTATGGAAGAGAATATGAACAATGACTACTTTTCCACCAATCACTAATTTTGAATCTTCCAATTTGATTGAAGATTTAGTTGAGAACCTAAACCATATGAGTTAGTATAACACGCTTGATAAAGGACAACTAGTTGGAAATGTACCAAAAGTATCTCAAATCACCTCAAAGTATACAATACATAGTGATCCGTTTTACCCAACACCATATGATATTCCTTTTGATATTGTGGGTTTTGACTATGTCAAGTATTGTAAAAACCTAAAAGTACACAGTGACCCTGCATCCCAACACCACATACCGCATCACTATTTTGATAACCCAAAAGAGTCTTTGTTAGACCAATGAGTGATGGCGTCATCCCATATGTCAAATTTCTAAACTTCCACAGTAATGAATATGAAGAACCTATCAAAGATGTCACATTAATGAGAAAAATCAGAATACCATAAAAGGGTTGGTATATGGAAGTTTCATTAACTCACAAAGGGGAGGTTGTTAATCTAATATAAGTTCCTTAATATACCCATTCCTTTTTATCTTGAATTATGGACTAAAGGGCCACCTTAGTTTTCAATTTTGAATGAAGATAGTCTTTCCATCGAAAATGATTTGTATTGCAAAATAAATCTAATTAACCAAATCCAAACATTGCATCTTAATATAAACCTAGGTTAAAGGGTGGTATCTAAAAAGGTGAACCATTGTCAAAATTTTGATCTTTGTCATATTCTCTAGAGGGATATTTTCTAATACCACCCATTGGGAATACATTTTTCTTCTTTTGGTTTTGTATGTAGATGACTTCATTCATTGGGAGAAGTTGGCTAATGAAATTGATGAGAAGAACTTTGTCTTTATGCATTATCTTAGGGGTATTTTATGGGTTTCAAGGTTTGGAAAGGTGTAGGTTCTTTGGGTAAGTGAATGATGCAATGGAGATTCTTAAAACATTCTAAATGTTGGATTGCAGAACCTTAATTATTTCTATGGTGCCAAATTTGAAATTATTTCTTGATTTAGATTCATATTTGGTAGATCCTTCTATCTGTAGGTCGTGGGTTATCTCTTTGATGTGTATTGTGAATACAAGCAAGACTTAATATATGTGGTGTAATGAACACTTTGAGTCTTTGATGTGTATTGTGAATACAAGCAAGACTTAATATATGTTTTGTAATGAACACTTTGAGTCTTTGATGTGTATTGCGAATACAAGCAAGACTTAATATATGTTTTGTAATGAACACTTTGAGTCAGTTCATGGTTGAACCTTGACAAATTCACTAGATAACTACCAAAGATGTTCTTTTTTACCTAAAGGGCATAGTTCATTATGGCATGAGGTATCTGGGACATGTTGAGTTGTTGTTGCATAATTTTTTTGACTTTTGACTCAATAGGAGACTCTAGTGGTAGGAAGAGCATTTCAATATTTTGTCTTAGTTTTTTCATACATATGATTTCCTAGTTCAATATGAAGTAGGTGGTAGTTGTTGGACAACTGAGAGGGGGGGGGGGTGAATCAGTTGTTATTGTGCTTAAAATAATTATGCCCATTTTAAACTCTTCACATAACACTCAATGACAATCACAATGATGCAGGGAAGTACACAATAGAATATTAAACATCAATCACACACATGAAATACACAGAGATAGATATTTCTTGAGGAAACCCACAAAGGGAAAAACATCTTCTTCTTGATATGATAAGTAATATTTTTTTTTTTACATTATCATTCTTATAAGCTCCAACTCCTCTTGAGGCTACAACCTCTACTTTACAAATAACAACTTGCTGAGAGTACCAACTCTCTAGTTTCTCTTGCACCCACTAGAAAGAAGCACCAACTCCCTGAGTGTTCTAGCACCAACTTCCAGTCACACAGGCACCAAACTGTATAGCAGAGAACAATATTTCTCCCTTGCACCACCCTACCAACCTCGTTTTTTCTCACTACAACCAGATGGAAGCTACAACTCCCTGTTTTCAAGCACCCACTTGAAACTCTGAGGACACGAGTCC